>JASANB010006773.1:0-26102 GCA_030248155.1 Sabatieria punctata
TCGGCGACTGTGGTCCCTACCCATGGCCATGGGTGCCGGTACCATATACGTATGGTACGAAATCTGAACAGAATGGTACACCGGTATCGTTACCAAAGCGAAGGTAGGGTGCCATAAACAGGTATGGTGCCAACGCCACTAGCCTAGGTACCGGTATCGTATATGGTGTCGGTCTCATAAACGGCGTTAAGTGCCTGACTGGACCTTCTCTTCTTGCTCTTCTCTATCCGATGCTAAATAAAACTTGGAAAGAATTTCAGTCCATTTTCACCTGACCTCTACCAAATTCACGTGGGCACAGTAGTATTCACAGACGCTCACCGAAACAAAGTCGTTATGAAAAACAACGCTGAGATGCGGACCAAAGAGCATGTGATTCAGGCCAGGACCAACATTCAGGACCCGCTATTCAAATGTAAATTAGGCCACGATATAGGCTTGATTGAGCTTCAGCGCGACGTTCCGATGAAGCTGTTTGAGAGTCGCAAAGTCAACTTTGCTTGTTTGCCAGAGAAAAACGAGGCAGTCGAATGGGAAATGACTGCTCATGGATGGGGATACACCAGTAAGTCGAATGCAACAAACGTACGACTAAAAATTCGACGCACTTGCAGTGCATCGAACAGGCAATCTGAAAGGCTCTAAGAAACTGCTCTGGACAAAGCTGAACGTAATGCCGACCGGCGAATGCAAGAAGAGATATGCAGAAGACCAGCTAGTTCAGGTTCCAAACGATGTGCTCTGTGTACACGAAGGAGACAACAGTGTCTGTCAAGTATGAAAACCTTAGTAGAAAAATTAACAGCCAAAAGTACAGGGAGACTCAGGAGGTCCGCTGCTGAAATTGACTCGCAAAAACAAGAAATTCAAAGTGATGGGCGTTCTGTCGCAAGGCACTGAATGTGGACGAATTGCAACTAACAGACACAATGAAAGTGTCCGATTTTCGGGTGGAATATATACAGATGTGCGTCTCTACATAGAGTGGATCTGCAAGCAGACTGGGATCTGCTACTCATTAACCAAGTACAGTACGAACCGACATCTTTTTTTCATTGCAATCTACATACACGGAAAGCATAAAGTGTTTGTCAGCTGGGACAAAATCTAAAATAAAATACAGGGTCAGCCAAAAAGAACACCCCCCGCAGATTTTTCGCTGCAGCAACCGCAAATCTCAATCGATTTGAATGAATCCTTTTTAAATGAAAGATAAATAAATTTTTGAAACATTGATGAATTTTTCATTAATTTACTCTGCTTAGTTCCTGAGATATTTGCTCACAAAATCAGAACAGTGATTTTGGCTGTGAACAAGGGATTTTTTATTATTCGCTGGACTTCGTAATAAAACGGATTCCTACGTACTACTGCTAACGGTTATTGGCGGCTTTACTGGCGACACACAAACTCGGTTTACTTCAACAGTAAAGTGTCATTAGCCTCCAGCAGTAAGAATCTACTTTATTATGAAGTTCAACGGAACGGAATCGCTCTTGTTCTTTGTCAAAATTTGTTTAGACTTTGAGGGCCAATATCTCAAGAACTAAGCAGTGAATCTCAATAAAAACTGCGCTAATCTTTGAAGAATTTATCAATCTTTCATTCAAAACGGATTCATTCAAATCGGTTGAGATTCATGGTTGCAAAAGTAAAAAAATCTGCTGGGTTGTTCTTTATCACTCTTGTTCATTGCCATAATCTCTGTTTTGAATTTGAGGACAAATATCCCAGGAACTAAGCTGGCTATCTTAATAAACGTTTAATCAATCTTTCAATTTAAATTTGAATTTATTCATCTTTCACTTAAAAAAGATTCATTCAAATCGGTTGAGATTTGCGGTTTCCACAGCGAAAAATCTGCGGGTTTGCTTTTTTTGGCGGACCCTGTAGGTAGTCTTTCAAGCTTTTGTAATTAAAAAAACAGAACAATGTAAAAAACACATTGTAAAAAGAATTTTTAAGGTTGGACCTTTTGCTCAGACAACCATGAAACTTTGTAGCTCGCCCTCAGAAACCAAGCTAAGTACGTTAGCAGCACAAGCAGAGGGCAAGAACGGAAATGTATTCAAGGTACAACTAGTGCAGGACCAGCCCAATCAAGCACTAATGTTCAAATCGCTGAAAGACAATCCAAACAACACGCAAAAGAAATCGGAGGAAACCACAAACACAAAGAATACTGCAAAAGTTACTACTTCACTTGTGAGAAGTACAACGGAAGCTCCTAAAACAACGAAAGAAAACAGAAAACAAGCCATGGAGAAAAGTCAAACGTCATCTGTAAACAGTTTGAAGTCCCTGATGAATTTTCTTCAAAAACAAGAACTGAAGATCAACAGAAATTACACTGTAATCGGTCAGGAAACCGTTCAAGCGGTCAAACACCACGAATAAGAAAATTAAAAATGTTATTGCTTGGCTAAACGGGCATTCACAGTACATACGTACATAGTTGTTGTATCTATTGCGATTTTATACTTATCTCACCTCAAGCAATAGTGCGGAATTGCCAGTTTAGAATAAGGTTTGTGCTCCCTCATTCATGCTTTAGGCCTCGACAAGCTTCGTAAGCGTAAATCTGTTGTAGAGACTTTTGCCGAAAAATCGGGGTTGGGGGACGGCCCCTTCATACCTTCAACGAGTCTATGGATTTTATCCAAAAATATTGATCGCTGAAACCCACTTTTTGACCTCAACAACGGTCGATGATGTACCTTCCTCTGGCTAGTGCTGAAACGTTATTTCAATCAGGATCAGGCTTAGGTTAAACAAAGCAGCCTTCCGCCCGCGAGCGGTAGCAACCTGTAATCTGTAAACAGTGATGAAAAGTTCTATTTTGCTCGAACGTACGTACGCGCATTGCGCCATCGAAGATATTCTACGAACAGCCTTTCAAGCACAGCCTAGATTTCAATCATTTGTGATGGATGTAGCTATTAGTAGTAAGTGCGCATACACCCAAAAACTGACTTGTTTTAGCGTCCCCGTCTCACCGAAAAACTACAGCCAATCAATTCAAATAGCGCACCAAATGTTCCGCTAATAACTGGTTAGAGTTGGTTTATGGCCTAATAGCTAATGTTTTGTAAATATTCAAACAAGGCAAAGTGTTTTATTGGATTTTTTCTAACTGCGTGTCGGTGGGGCATTTTTCAGTGACGGAAATTATATTAGCCGTGTACAAAACAGAAGAGTGTAGAATCGATTGGCCCTGACTTCGTTTATTTGACGTGCTTTATATTCGGTCGACCACCCAGTTCGAGCAAACAGTCCGAATGTGAATTCGGAAATCGACCGGAGCAGTAAGCTCAGTATGCAGAGTCGTTTATCTTGTAAAGTTGTTTTGCAGGCAGATCAGTAAATAACCGAAGATAAGGGAGCCCAAAAAAGCCACACAAACCTTTCAGCCGGCCGGCCGTCTGCTGCTATCACTGCCGCTTGAACTGAACACCGCTTAAAGCCCGTCTGTCCAGTTAACACATCAAACTGCTACAATATGAATATTTCGCGAGTGCGCTTCGAAAGCAGAGATGAGGAGAGCGACGAGTCGGATGCCGAAAGCAAAAAGCCTTCGTTTGGCTTGATGCGCGGCTCCAAGCGCTACGGCTTCCACTCAAAAACGGTAAACAGTCTTTTGCAATCGGCCGGCACCTGTTACGCTTTTGTATTTGGAGGTTGTGGTTGAGACGTACCACCTGGAAAAAACCGACACACAAGAAGATGAGTGGCAGCAGATGAAATGGCACGAAGATACGGACGATATGGGACAAGAACACATCGCATTTCTGTCTTTCCACGCTCTGATTCAGCTTAGAAATTGTCTGACCAAAGGTGCGTTAGTTTCATGAAAAGTAATAGTCTAAAAGAACATTTGAAAGTTGCAGGCGTGTTGTTATTCGACCTGGAGCTAGAAAAACACACGTTCCCAGCAGCTTTCAAAATTATCGCAGAAGAGATGGCGCGAAAGTTCAAAGTGCACGAGTCGAGAATAGAAACCATTTTATCGGCGCTCAGCAAAACACAACGGTGATTAATGCAATGGTCTTATCAATTCAGAATGAATAATTTATCAGACATCTGCCACTGTCGCCAGATGACACAGACCACCAAAAGCGGTCGTTCCAAAAACAACCATGGACTCCCCGTAAGATCAATTTTGATCAAGTTAGTCCAGAGAACTGCGAAACTGCTCAGGTACAAGATTGAATTTATTCCTCTTATCCAAGTGAAATTTGCCTGTTTCTTAATAGATTTTCGCAAGTGAAATGGAGGTTCTGGAGAAAACAAAATTTGCAATGGTCCGTTTAATGGAACCGCTAGACAACATTCGCAACCGTTCAGCTCCAGTTCGCTTTATCTACGTACTGATCGGACCCCCAACATTTGAGGTCGATTACAAAGACTTGGGTCGTTCGCTGGCTACCTTAGTTTGCAACAGGGTACATCAGTCAAACAATTTCAGCTCAAACAAATCTAAAAGTGCTGTATACTCTTGTCTATTCAAGAACTTCGGCCAGCTGGCTTACAAGGCAGTGGACAGACATGATTTGGTTTCTGGTGTGGACCGATTTCTCGATGAGGGGCTCTTTCTGCCGCCTGTTAACTTTGACTCCCATCATTTCACTCTGGACACCATTGAGGACGCAATGAACAAGCGAAAAAAGGATTCGGTCAAGCATGCAAGTCTTGGTAGGCTTTGATACGAAAAACCATATTTCTTTACACAGAAAGAAAGAATTGCAGTGCCACAGATATCAATTCTGGGAGAAGATGGCTCTCCGTTCTTCAAAGAGCCTCCCAGGGATCCTCTGGTCAGAAAGAAAAAGCTATTCGGAGGACTAAGAGCTGATCTAAAGGAAAGAATGCCAGAGTACCTCTCCGACTACACAGACGCCCTTAGCTTCAAAACAATCACCTCTGTCCTGTTCATTTTCTTCGCCTGCTTCGCTCCTGCCATCACATTTGGCGGTTTGATGGGTCAGTTCAAATACACTGATAAAGCTTCTCCATCAGTTCTTCCCTAAACTGATACTGTTCAGGCACCTACACTGAGAACTCAATGGGCATGCCAGAGGCTCTCATATCGCAGGCCATCTGTGGACTGCTCTGGGGTTTGTTTTCCTGTCAACCACTGTTGCTGCTGTCCTCAACCGGACCGGTGCTCATTTTCGAAGGCAGTCTGTATCTTGTGAGTGAATCATCAGGGAAATCTACTCATCTTTCTCTTCCAGTTCTGCCAGTCACTGGGGTTGGACTTTCTTACCATCAGGGTCTGGACAGGCATTTGGATTCTGGCCATTACATTCGTTGCAGTGATGATGGAGGCCTCAGCTCTTCTGCGATATGTCACCAGGTTCACCGAAGAGATCTTTGCAACTCTCATTTCGGCTATCTTCATGATGGAGAGTTTCAAGTTCTTGAAAAGGGTAATCATTTGGAAGCGGTAATGCTCTGCAGAAATACTGTGCTGCAGACTTACAAAGCTAATGCAGTACGTGACCTGTTGAACTACTGGCTTGACTGGGAATACTGCGCTAACAGCAGCCAAATCGTAGAATTCGATGCACACATTTACAATTATTCTGCGGCATGGAAAACGGATCGTGAGCACTTCTGGGAGCTGAGTAGAGAAGAACGTCGGTGTTTTGTTGAGAATCAGCCAGACACCTTTCTGCTCACCATTATTCTGCTGTTTACAACGTTTGTGGTGGCCTACTTGCTCAAGAACCTGAGGTCCAGCCACTTTCTTACCAGAACTGTAAGTTGTGATAGGAAACATTTTCTTCCTCAGTTTCTGTTTCAGACTAGACAAGCACTTGGTGATTTCGGCATGTTGATTTCGATTGCCGTGGTCAACGTGCTGGAGTATGTGGTGTTCAAACAAGTCTCCGTCGAGGTATTACCAGGCACCTGAGTGGTTTTTGCAAAGCATTTTCCATAAACGTAGCTGTTCACTGCAGAGACTGTCCAACATTCCGCTGGACTTCACATTCACCTCCCCAGAAAAACGGCAGAATCTGATGTTTATCAACTGGGCACTGCCAATGGACAAGTGGTGGGGCTACTTCTTTGCTTTCCTGCCGGCATTTCTTGTCTTCATTCTACTCTTTGTTGAAACAGAAATCACTGAGTTTGTCTCATTGCAGTACGCTACATGCCTGCATGTACTTCAATTCAACGTTTTCAGACTATTGTTGATAAAAAAGGACAGGGGTTTGACCAAGGGAAGTGGGCTTCATTGGGACATGATGCTGTTGGGGGTGCTCACCTTGCTATGCAGTTTACTGGGTCTGCCTTGGATGTGTGCCGCTGCAGCACAGAGCTTGGCACATGCCTCTTCGTTAACTGTGATGAAACCTGCAGATCCAGGCCAAAAGCAGTCAGTTGACCATGTGGTTGAACAGAGGGTCACTGCTATAATCGTGTCCTTGCTCTTGGGTAAGCATTTGCTCATCACATCACACAAATTCTCTACTTCGTTCTTCAGGAGGCTGTGCATTTGCTGGCAGAATACTGCGCTATCTCCCTTTAGCCATTCTTTTTGGCGTATTTTTCTACCTTGGTCTCATGGGACTGCTGAATATGCAGTTTATTCACAGGATTGTGCTCTTTCTGGTGCCACCCAAGTATTTTCCTGATGTGATTTATTGTGAAAAGGTAGCGTCTGTTCATGCTAACCCGCTCTTTCCTTATGACCTGCATACCGCAAACAAATGTTACAACAACCTAAAATACGCGTACGTACTGGGTTTTTCCGTAAATAAGCCATTGGGCGTTCATTTATTATGTTTTGGCACTTTTCATAACTTCAATTTTAACTCTAATCTAAATGAACGCCGGAATCTAATCTATTTGGAAAGCACTGTACATGGACGTTCATTTGGAAATGGCAACTGCTCTCTGACTGAGCTCTGCCTGTCTGTCTGTGATTTGAAATTTTGGACTTTTTTTCGACAGAAACTGAAGGTGTTTGTTTGTATACTGAAACTCATGCTTCTAGTCCCGATTATTTTAGGTTTTGACCCAATTTTTATTATATTTTTGATCTCTTCCAGGACAAAACGTTTTATCAGAATAACCGCCCATGGGCGCTTATTCGGAAAGGCATTCCGAATAATCGCCCAAGGAACCCACCATTTTGGGGGCGTTAATACGGAAAAACCCGGTACGTACGTACATACGCAAACGTTTGTTTGAGAATATTATATATATTGAAACGGATTTGTATATAACAACCACTGCATTAACCTTTCTGTCATTGTTTGTTTTGTAAGTAAAGTGCTCTCCCGTTTCATTTTGGTGCCGAGACCGAAACTTGTTTGTTGTGTTGTGTTGTGCACCACTACTACTCCTACAACTACCACCACTACTCCACTACCACTCCAAAGCCCATTCAAGCCCACCGTCTACCAAGCCCACCGAGCCCACCAAGTCCCACCACCACCGAGTCCAAGTTCCATGTGTACCACGACCACTACTCCATCGTTCGTCTCAACCTCCTACCACTACCACGTCCAAGCACCACCACTCAGTTCTCCGCCTTCCCAGGGGAGTAGTCGCCCGCAGCCCAGTCCACCAAGTTCCATACATCCATGTCCACCAGCCCACCAGTCGTTCCAAGCCATCCTACAACTCTCTCAAGACCATCAACGACAATGTCTGGAGCTACTACATCGTCACCAACAAGAACAACGCATCCTCAACAATCGTATTCTCCTTGCGCTTACCAAGTCCCTGTCCCAGCCTTGCGAGTCCCCAGTGACAACGTCAACGACCCACAACCTCCGTTCCCGTTTGACAGGAGAGAAGACAACCGTTCAGAAGACAACCGTTCCGGCAGATATCGAGCCAGCTGACACAACATCGGGTAATGGTAACAGAAGAAGGGCAACAAGAAGAAGAAGGACAATGATGAGAAAGCAAAGAAAGATCAAGAGAAGAAGGAAGAGAAGACGAAGGCAGCGGAAGAGAAGAAAGAGAAGAGGGGAGAGAAGAGTGTTTTCGCGTTTGCGTTCGTTCGCCGAGAGATGGAAGCGCGCGTCACCAATGACAAGGCGCCAGATCAGGACCAAGGCGCAGCAAGGAGGGAGTGTCGCCCGCGCAAGACGGAGTCACCATGGCGTCAACGTAGAGCAGATGTCTGGAGGTGCGGATCAGCTGACGCCAAGCGGTCATCACTCAGAGTCACAGCGATTGTCAGGCACAGCGGCGGCCCAGCGGACACTCGCCTGATGGGGGAGTGATGAAACGGATTTGTATATAACAACCACTGCATTAACCTTTCTGTCATTGTTTGTTTTGTAAGTAAAGTGCTCTCCCGTTTCATTTTCTGTCATTGTTTGTTTTGTAAGTAAAGTGCTCTCCCGTTTCAATATGTAATACCCCTACCTAAAAATGCATCTGTGTCCCTCTGCCGGTAGGGGGTAGGACCAATTTTCTCAAACCCAGATTTCAGGTGAAACCAAAGAAGATTCACATTTTCACAGTAATAGAGCTGATATGCGTGATTATTGTGTATGCGGTGAAATCGTTCAAAAGCACAGCGCTCATCTTCCCCCTTGTTCTTTTGCTCACTTGTCTCTTGCGGCACAAAGTGCTCCCAATCTTATTTTCCCACGAAGAATTAAACGCCGTAAGTCCTTGCTTTGCATGTAATTTAGCAGAGACGTCGTTTTTCAGCTCGACGGCGAAGATGAAGGCGAAGAAGACTTCATCGGAAATGACATGTTTTCCGCTCTTAAATTTTAGCCTTCACTTCTTAGTAACTTAATAAAATGTGGCTGACGTACGTCTATGGGGCTCATAAGTCAAAACAAACGGCAACAGGCCCAGGAGTCCCATCTTTTTTCAGTCGGCCATTAATCTAACCACAGTGCCGCAACTTGGCCCGAGGCTAACGGTGCCTTTTAATAAAAGACTGAGGCGATGGCTCCGTCTAATCAGAGATGAACGATTAGATCGATACGATCGGCACCCTGATTGGCATTAGAATATGCCAAGCCGGCGCGTCCAGCTCGGTAGGACACCGCCGAACCGGTTGCGCCACCCCCTACCTGTCTTTCTGTCTGTCGCTTTCAGTTCTGTTCATGGACGGTAACGGCAGTCCCGTCTTCGTCAGTAACCTCTGGTCACTGGGCGAATCTGACGATGAGGACACGGCGTCTACGCCCAAACCCGTTATGGCTGCAAAGAGACAGCGAGTGCGAAAGGTAACAACCCAAAAGTACATAGATACCGATCTTGATAGGATTTGTGTTGACACTTTGGAAAGCGAGAGTAGTTTTTCAAACTGTCGAAACTTCTATGTTGCCGCGTGCGGCCGGTTTGCGCGAGATGCGTAGGGCTAAGCATAAGGTAGAGACCTAAAAACTTTCTATCATTTATGTGTACAAACTAAACATTGTCAGGTGGTGGTGGAGCTGTACAATCTGAAGAAGAAAGAAGGGGAAACAAAAGAATGGGTGGAAGTTGCCAGATGGCAGAAATACGAGGAAGATGTGGCACCAAATTCAGATTTCGGAGCACCCCACGTTCCCTGTTTATCTTTCCATGCTCTCGTGCAACTCAGAGAATGTCTAGTCAAAGGTGACCACCAATTTTCTACTCTTACCATGCGTTGAAGGCTTTTTCAGGAGTATTGCTGCTCGATCTCCAAGCGAATTCATTCGAGGATGTCTGTACACTTATGGCTCAATCGATTTCGCAGAAATTTCGCACAAATCAACGGAAAATTGAAGCTATTTTGAAAGCGATGGAACAAAAGAAAACGTGCGATTCTGGCAGTTACTTAACTTTCTAGTTACAGCTCAGTTCACTTTCAGAACGGTGCCACCACGAAGGACGTTTTCACTAGCTCGCATTGCTAGCGAAAGGTAATCGATTTGTTTAATCATTTGGTTTTTTAAAATTCATTCATATTATCGAAAAACAACGCTCGCAAACCATTTCTAGGAGGAGCGTAATCGTGAATGTCTTCTCGCAAAGAGCGGGAAATTTGTTTCGCATGCGTTGTACATCGTTGGCGCAAAAAACGAATTACTACGAGGCCAACGACCAAAGCGACAGGTGACCTGCACGCACGCTCACGTTTCATTTACGTCACGCTGCACGCAAGTACTGTATGAGACTCATCGCCTCGCCGCGTCGCGATAGCAAAGTCGCCTACACCTTATCACGTCGGCGTACTTTGTGGGTGCGCAGTACTTACTCAGAGAACTAAGTTTAGTGAAATTTCAAATTCATGGAACAGTTTTAGGTTGAGCACTGTTTGCACGCCCACCATACACTTTTGCAGCAACAACTAGCACAATCATTAGATGGTTTTAGCAAAATAGCAGGCCTAGATAAACTGCAGCGAAAGAAGTCGTGGATCGCCAATGCGATCATACCTGACTCGACTAAATCGTCCAATCTTCAGGGCTGCGAGACCGCTCAGGTACAGTATTTTATTAGAGTCATAAATAATTTATTGCTGAAAGCCATGGCTGCTCAGCAGACAACTTTAGCTAATTCTTCATGCAGCGCAAGAAGCAGCTAATTGAGTTTAGTCGGCAAAAGGAGAATTGGCTCTGCAGGCGTGCGAGGAATTTTTTCCTCACTGTCTGCAAAAATTCTGTCTGATTGGTTAAGTATGATTGATTAGAATTTGTCTTTAACTAGCACGAAAGAGTAAATTAAGCTCCGATTAGTTGAGTTGCTTCTACGCGCCTATACATGCTTTAGGTGTTCACGGCTGTAATGGAGGAGCTGGAAAAGCCTCGCTTCGCAATGATTCGACTAACAGACACTATCCAAAGTCACGCCGAAATTCCCGTTCCAATCCGATTTTTGTTCGTTCTACTCGGACCGGAAAATTCCGAAGTCGATTACCAAGAAATTGGCCGATCCATATCGACATTAATGTCAAATCCGGTAAGACTTATGTTTCTAATTTGTCTTGTTTGCGCAAAAAGCCCGGTTAACTCTCAAGGGGCATTACGTTCTCAAAAAGGACGTGGTTTTCAGAATTTTCAAGAAATTGCGTACCGAGCTACGGACAGAAAAGACCTGGTGACGGCTGTGGACCGTTTTCTGGATGCCAGCGTGGTCATACCTCCTGGAGACATTCGAAACAAACGAATGCTTACCTCTGAAGGAGTTCAGAGAGCCCTAAAGAAGCGCCAGCCGGCAGCTTCTTCCGGTATTCTCACTCTTCTTTCCCACTGTTAAAAACTCACCATTTATTTTTATCAACCCTTCGATTCAAAATCACCCGTTCAGGCGAATAGTAATCCTTCTGTACGCCTAGACTCGAACAAATTTGTGTTCGCTTGAAACTCCGACAGGCTGATATGTACATACAGTATGGGCCATAATAAGTGTTTTGCCTTTGAAAGCAAATACAGCATGGACCAAAAAATGTCCACCCCCTTTTTCGAACTTTACTTGTTGTTGTTGTAACTTTTTGTCCTTTCGGACTAGGAGTAGCCAACTGATTTTACTTTTTACTATTATTTTACTACTAGTAAAATACCACTAGTATTACTAATTTTTGTTTTACTATACTATAGTAAAATAACAGTACTTGCAGAGTATCTACCCAGTTATATTTCTAATTAATGCTGAAGATTTGAGCGAAATCGATAAAGAAATGACCGAGAACTAATCGGTTCGGTTGAGTAAAGTTCGAAAACAGAGGCGGACATTTTTTGGCCCATACTGTATCTCGACTAAGCAGAATATCTGAATAGAATTTTAACAATCTTTCAAGAATTTAATTTGTCTTTCGTTTAAAAAAGATTCATTCAAATCGTAGAGAATTGCGGTTGCTACAGTAAAAATCTGCTGGGTTGTTTTTTGGCACACCATGTATATACAAAATGGCATCAGATCGCTGTCATGAAAGCGTTGATTCAGTTTAAGTGTGCCTGCATAAAATTCCATTTCAACCAGGGTTTTTGCAGCAATTTTTCGCTGTAGTCGCCTTGTCAGTAAACATTCTGCTGAATTGAACATACCGAATAATCCATTTCCTGTTTTTTTTCCGAATTTGGCGAAAATCAAAGTGTTGATTGCTGTAAATTGGAAAATTTTTTATCGATTTTCGTGGGCCCAACAAGCAATCAGAAGGGACAGACGATTATAAACTTTTAGCGCTTAAACTTAGTACTTTGTTCATATTGGTCGTTTCGGCCGTTCCAAACGGGAGTATGGTGACTTTAAAGGATTAAACTGAATAAATTGGTTTAGTGGCCTATGAAATGGAAGGCGCCCTAGAGGAGGAGGAGCGCAGAGACCCCATCAAGCGAACTGGCCGCCTGTTTAGAGGGGCAATCGAAGATCTCAAAGGCAGAATGCCGTCCTACGCATCCGACTTCAAAGACTCCGTCAAGTTCCAAGTACTCACCACAATTGTCTTCATGTTCTTTGCCAATGTGGCTGCAGCTATCACCTTCGGCGGCTTAATGGGTGTGTCTTGTAATCTTTGCCTAAAACTACGAAGCAAAAGTGAGCCGTTTAGGCGATTATACACACAATGCAATGGGAACTATCGAAACGCTGATGGCGCAGTGTATCTGCGGCTTGTTGTGGGCCGGTCTCTCCACCCAGCCACTGCTCGTTCTCTCAGCTACCGGTCCTATGCTGATTTTCGAAGCCAGTCTCTTTCAGGTGACTAATCGCCTTGTGCTTGCGCCAAACTTCTGCTGTAGGGTGGCTGATTGATTTTAGTTGTCACGCCAGCTCAACTTCAACTCTCTCACATTCCGTGTGTGGACGGGGCTCTGGTTTATGATCATCGCACTGGCAGCGGTGACATTCGAAGCGGCCACTCTTCTGCGCTACATCACCAGATTCACCGAGGAAATCTTCTCCACTCTGATCTCTGCTATTTTCATAGTCAAAACACTGACCTTCATCTGGAAGGTAAGACTTGTCTGCCCCCACCCGCCAGCCCCGACCCGCCGCCTTGGTTTCACGGTTTAGGCTTAGGATTAGTAAAACAAGCAGTTCTCTGAATGGGGTGAATGGCCCGAGAATCAACACTGTAGAGTTTAGACGTTCGTGCAGAACCCAGTCAAAGACATAATATTCTACTGGAGCGAATGGGAGCGATGTCTCAACGAATCTGGCTTTCTGCCCTCTAACTCGTCTCTAGAAGAACATAAGAATTTCTGGGACAAACGCCGCACAGGTGTGGAGCACTTCTCCTTCCTGGACTCGAAAGAAAGGGACTGCTTTGCCAACGAACAACCGGACACTGCTCTCATGACGGCCACCCTCCTTTTCACCACCTTCATCACTGCTTTTCTGCTGAAGATGTTCAGAAGCAGCTACTTCCTGCCTAGAAGAGTGAGAACTGCCTTTTCCAACATCTTCGCACTCACAGTTACTAACCATTTCAGGTGCGTCAAGCCATAGCCGATTTCGGCCTGTTGATATCGATCGCAGTGGCGTCGTTTCTGGATTATGGATTGTTCGACCGGGTTTATCTGCAAGTGGGATAACTGACAGAGAATGCAGACTTTGATAGCTGACCTTTTCAGAGACTGGATATTCCTCACAGGATTGGTTACACCTACGAAAACCTGAGAATCAATCACACCACTACTTTTCTGATCAGTTGGAGTCTGGAGGAAGGACAGTGGTGGGGGTATCTGTTCGCCGTCGTACCTGCCTTTCTGCTCTTCATCTTGGTCTTTGTTGAGAGTGGCGTTACTGAGTAATTCTCACTCTAAGCTCAGTAATAGAATTATTACACTGCTTTGTTTTAAGACTTCTTTTATTGCAACACGACAGAGGTCTGAAGAAAGGAGGGGGCGTTCATTGGGACATGGTGGTCATAGGGTTCCTGACCTTCTTATGTGGTCTGCTGGGGTTCCCCTGGATGTGTGGGGCAGCCGCTCAAAGTCTGGCCCATGCTTCTTCTCTGACTGTCACCAAACAACAAGCCCCTGGTGAAAAGCCCGTAATTGATTATGTCGTGGAACAACGGGTCACTACAATAGTGGTATCCATTTTAATCGGTAAGAGCGTATTTTCCACTTAAACAGAGTTGACGTTCGGGATGGTTTAGGAGCTTGTGCATTCTGCGGGTCATTTCTAAGTTATCTACCACTGGCTGTGTTGTACGGTGTTTTCTTTTACTTGGGGATTATCGACCTGACACACATGCAGTTTATGCATAGACTGCTGTTGTTCTTCGTACCTCCCAAGTACTTTCCTGACAGAACATATTGCGAACAAGTATGTACATAATAGGCTATAGCGACTTTCTGGCTTAGCAGCAGAAATTTGCTCTTTCAGGTAAAACCGATCAAAATCCATCTGTTCACCATAATTCAAGTGGTCTGTGTAGCGGTGGTCTATGTTGTAAAGGACTTCCAAACCACTGCACTGGTCTTTCCAATTGTTCAAGTATTGGCCTGTTTCCTGAGACAAATGGTGCTTCCTCTACTGTTTGACAAAGACGAACTGAACGCGGTTAGTCTGCAAGTTTGTTTTTTCCAGTATTTTGAACTTACAGATCATTTCAGCTCGATGGTCATGATGAGTCCGAAGATGAAGAAACACTGTACGACATGATATCGGTTAGACTGTGATATTTGTACATTTGATTTTCTGATTTTAAGGAAAGCAAACTCAAGAATCTACACGTAAATTATAAATTTGTACATACTGTAAATTTGTACATATTTGTACATATACATACATAAATTTGTACTGAGTTTCTCTACGAAGTACTGTGTTTCTCTATAAATATACTCGGTAGACTATTCGATTCTCGATAATTTTTGGGAGGGTGCTGAAAGTGAATTATATAAACGAAAAGCCAAAGTGAGCATGACTTTACGCGTCTGTTTTATTTTTTTGCGTTTTCCATTTTAGTTGAATAATACAACTAGAATTCTGTGCTTAGACCATAGCGCAACGTACTTGTGTGTCTGACTTTCACCGAACCTACGGAATTGTTTGTTTCCATTCCACGGGGTTCTTGGGTAACAAAAAATTAATATGATTTTATGCAATGTTTTGTTTTTAATGGCAAAACTGGTGAATAACGGTCAGACCCATGTGTGATATTAATCAAGCTCAAAATTCGTTGTATGCGTTGAAATTTTCCATTTACAACTGCTTATGTCTTCCTTCTCTTGGTAAAACTTTTTAGTGCTTATTTAATACTTAGTCTGCCTGATTACTGTAAATCACTAAATATTTGTCTGAGATTTAATATTCGTTGAATTCGCTTCCAACGAAATTACATGCACACGAATTGTCTGTATTATACGTAAATTTTTTTATTGTACCGTCAGAAAATTAACACAAATTTTTAGCCCATAAAAAGAGATGAAATTCCGAACTTCTGAATTTTTGGTCAACTTTTCGCAGAAGACTGGGACGACCCTGAATTCTGGCAGAAACTTTTAAATTGCGAGTGCACGTAAGAAATGTCAAATGCCTGAAAGACATGTAAAGTAGCTATGTCAGCAATTTGGACCAAGTGGTGTCTTTTGTTTAGTATGACAGTAGAAACGGCCACATGCGAGACGGTGTTGACATATTTCCTCATATGGCAGAATTATAGCATTTTTTGTCAGTTTTACCTAAAAAATCATTGTTTGATTATAACTCTCAAACCAGTGGCCGAAATTTAACCCTCGATGCATCAAAAGATGCAACTTCCTTCAGAGAATATATTCTGAAAATTATAGCTGTATTGGTCTCTCAATTCCTATAATATTCACAAAAAAACTGATCAAAAACACCCCAACTTTGACTGTCTGTCTCCAACCCCAACTGTCACTTTTTTTCTGCTAGAGGTGCGTACTTTGAAAAACCCTCTGACAGTTTAGTAAAGCCACACCTGTACTATTAGAATTTATAAAATTCACGTGGGCATTTTTTATTTGCTCAAGAAAATCAATGCCAAACTTTCAAAAAACTCGAAAATTGCATGTTCGCATTTTCGCATCGGTGAAGCTTATGGCGTGTTTCGGTGAACTTTCAAACGCCTGGGTTACCATTGTTCAGCCGAAATTGACACAGACACTCAAAAATAACTGCTCTGCAAGATCTAGCCAAATCTCGTGTATCTCAGAACGGACATAAGTAGTTATACTGGTTAATATGTCTTGTCCGCCAATTTCGCAACTTCGCTAATTTAGAATGCCGTTAATGCTATTTCAAGTTCAACGTTTGATTTATCAACAGCAAAATGAAGCACTTAAATCCAAGCAAAGATTACCAAATGAATCACATTCAGTCAGGCTCATTCCACTTTGAAGTCTGATTCATCATGTATTGACTATGCATCAGTTTTTCATCGAGCCCGCAGCGTTTTTTTTGCCCTTGCCTGTCTAAAAGTTTTTTCTGCAGAAAGCATTCCAGCCAAGGCAATATTAAACCTAGAAGTCCTAGCTAAAGCTATGAAAGTGCTCATGCGCAATCAATATCTCATTTACTTCGAAAATTAACTGAATAAATCTGACAAACGCTCTAATGTGACTAATTACTACTTAACTTAACTCATACCTTTTAAATGCGTTTTTAAAGGCTAGTTTTGCAAAATTTTCTTGCCCTGGCCAATTAGGCAGCTCAAAATTTTACACCCCCTTTGCAAAATCCTGTGGGTAGGTGACTGGTTCCCACGACTCAGGGAAGTCAGGGAGGTCAGGGAAAAGTCAGGGAATTTCGTGTGTGGTCAGAGTAAAGTTAGGGATCGCTGTGTCAAAAGTATGCATGCAGCAAGCTGCAGAAGTGCAGTGCTACTGTAATTCTTCAAATCCATTGCTCAGAACACCTTTTAGTTGCGTTTTTAAAGGCTAATTTTCTAAAATTATCTCGCCTGGAGTCCTCTTCAAATTTCATGTATTATCTACTGTAAACGTAATTATATCACAAAAATCTAAGTACTTCAAATACTTACTAAATTTTGTTTGTTTCCTTGAATATGATCAGCGAATTCTACTATTTTGGTCAGGGAAACTCAGGAAAAAGTCAGGGAATTCGGAAATCCCTGATCCATGGGCACCCTGATTTTGTTGAGCATTTCTCATTTTTGATTGCTGCATTTTGCAGTCGTCTCATCAACACATTTTACCACATATATTGAGCTTCTTTAAACTGACCTTGGCGGATTGAGAACTCGAGTTTTGAATAATTGAGCTGGCAGCTGACCTTACAAAAGGAGGTTGAAATTGCTTGTGTGCTCTGCCCATCGTATGGTCCTTCTGTCCTTTGCCATCTGGATGTAAATCAGAACCATCTTGTGGCTGTTCATGAATAGGCTGTATGTCCTGTCTGCCGGACTTGCGTTTTGTTTTCTTTTTTTACAGGCTTGTAATGCCCTTCTGCTGTTCTGTTAGTTAGTATCAATTGAATACTGTTCAATCATATTCTGTAACTCGAGGTACATTACGTCCCTGAACCCACAACAAACGCCAAAAGCTGTACTTACGGATTGTGATAATAGGAGTTGAAAAGCTGTCCATCTTATTCTTCCTTCCTTCCTTCCTTCCATCCAACCGCGCTTTGCATAGAAACGGATATTGCAGAGAAGTGATTTTTGTGTGTCTGTGTCAATTTCGGCTGAACAATGGTAACCCAGGCGTTTGAAAGGTCACCGAAACACGCCATAAGCTTCACCGATGCGAAAATGCGAACATATCGTACATGCAATTTTCGAGTTTTTTGAAAGTTTGGCATTGATTTTCTTGAGCAAATCGAAAATGCCCACGTGAATTTTTATAGATTCTAATAGTACAGGTGTGGCTTTACTAACCTGCCAGAGGGTTTTTCAAAGTACGCACCTCTAGCAGAAAAAACTGACCTCAAAGTTGGAGTGCTTTGGATCAGTTTTTTGTGAATATCATACGTAGAAACTGAGAGACCAACACAGCTGTAATTTTCAGAACGTATTCTCTGAAGAAAGCCGCATCTTTTGATGCATTGATGGTTAAATTTCGGCTACCGGTTTGAAAGTTATGATCAACAAAATATTTTTGAGATGAAACTGACAAAAAATGTCATACGTACGTAATTCTGCCATATGAGGGAAATATGCAAAAACCGTCTCGCATGTGGGCGTTTCGACTGCCATACTAATATAAAAACACCACTTGGTCCAAATCCCTGTCATAGCTACTTTACATGATTTTACATTTCTTACGTGCACTGGCAGTTAAGACCTAAACTGATTCGGCAAGTAGTATGTGCAGACGAACTGTTTGGGTTGCCGAAGAAATTTTCTCTCGACGAAATAAAAGTGATTTTCGATTCAGTGTCTGAATCGATCGAGTCTTGGCCCTTTGCCCTATTCAGACCCAAAATTGAAAGTTTGGCGTAGAGGGCTGTAAGTTGGCACACTAATACTACTTGAATTATTCAACTGTTATTATTCAACTGTTGCTGAGGAATTCCCAATTCGACGCTCCACGCTCGAGATATAAGCCCGCGAAAATCGGCTTGCTTAACTATGGGACGAAAATTTCCAACTTGAATTTCTTTCTTACTGACAAGGGTTGGGACTTAAAAATTGGTGCTTTTAGGTAACTTTTCGAGTAGATTAAGTATCTTTAGTCCGAAATTGTTAAATATGAAAAACATTTAATGCCCCCCCCCTTTGGAGGCCCCCAGCTCGACTGGAACCCCCCTAGATGCATTTTTTATTTTAGAATTTCGTAGCGCTATTCAAGAGCTACATTTTTGTATAAAATATTCAAGATTTGAGAGGTAGGTTTTCGAGAAAATTGACTTTGAATGTACAAAAACCTGCTTTTTTGTCTCTATTGTCTGGCGATTTTGTTCATTCAAAGTCAATTTTCTCGAAAACCTACCTCTCAAATCTTGAATATTTTATACAAAAATGTAGCTCTTGAATAGCGCTACGAAATTCTAAAATAAAAAAAAATGCGTCTAGGGTAGTTCCAGTCGAGCTGCCGGCTCCAAAGGGGGGGGGGGCGAAATTTTTTTTCATCGAAAACAATTTTGGACTAAAGATTCTTAATCTACTCGAAAAGTTACCTAAAAGCCCCAATTTTTAAGTCCCAACCCTTGTCAGTAAGAAAGAAATTCAAGTTGGAAATTTTCGTCCCATATAAGCAAGCCGATTTTCGCGGGCTTATATCTCGAGCGTGGAGCGTCGAATTGGGAATTCCTCAGCAACAGTTGAATAACTCATCAAGTAGTATTAGTGTGCCAACCTACAGCCCTCTACGCCAAACTTTCAATTTTGGGTCTGAATACCAAGACTCGATCGAATCAGACACTGACTCTTACAGTGCTGTATGTTCTAATTATGAGAAGTAAATTGAAACTGGCATGTGCTAATTTTTTCTCTGTGTCTCTCTCTTAAACAAAAGTTTATAGAGGACGCTGCTGTTAATGGTACTATACTAATGATGGGCATCCTGGGCTTACAGTCATTAGATATCGTAGAATACTTTAGCCTGCTTAGATAATTTTGAATGCGTCTACAGTACTACGTACATAGACTGCGTACATACACTGGACGCTTATCATTCGGTTTAAAGTGTCGAGTCCACAGGCATTCATTTAAAGTCCAGAACACAAGCGCACCTGTTTATCGAACATATTTTACGCTGAAACGCCATTCACGCATTTTGCAGAATCAGTTGTTCACGCAGAAAGCTGTATTTTACTGAAAATCATTTTCTCAAAATCAAGTAGTGATAAAATGGCAAATAAAAGGGCTTGATCCGACAGCTGCCACAGATTGTTGGAACTCGATATCATGACTGAGTCAGGTAAAGTGACCTGTGTTCAGAGCTGCGACGTACTGCAGGTATCGTATTCGATACGGGCAATTTTGAAGTACTGAAGTAACTTCCAATTCAGGAGTTGTCGGTACCGAATCAAAAAGGAGTAAAACCTTCATTTGTGCTCATACCACTCGAGGACGCCACTGACTCATTCAGTCAGCTATCTGTCACCCCAGCAGATATAGAGGAAGAAGAGAGCGACCCTCTGCAGCGATCGGGCAGACTTTTCGGTGGGGCAATCGAAGAGCTAAAAAGACGTCTGCCGGCCTACGGATCTGACTTTAAAGATGGCTTCAGATGCCAAGCTGTTACCACCGTTTTCTTCATGTTCTATGCCAACGTTGCCGTCGCCATTACGTTCGGCGGACTGATTGGTGAGTAGACAGTCTTCTTCCGTCAGATCACTCTACTGCAAAATTGCTCTGCAAGCAAGATAAGGATAATTATAGGCCATTACACAGATGATGCCATGGGAACCATGGAGACCCTGATGGCCCAGTGCATCTGCGGTCTGTTGTGGGCTTGTCTGTCCACTCAGCCACTTCTTGTCATATCTGCCACAGGACCGGTGCTTATTTTTGAAGCCAGTCTATTTCAAGTAATTGCTTTTATTACGCATTAGTGAGCAGTGAATGGTTGAGTTTTCAGCTCTCAGTAAAACTGCACTTCAACTATCTGACGTTTCGACTGTGGACAGGTTTCTGGTTCCTACTCATCTCACTTCTCGCTGTTGCTTTCGATGCTGCCACTCTACTGCGCCATGTCACTCGCTTTACTGAGGAAATCTTCTCCACTCTCATATCAGCCATTTTCATTGTCAAAACATTCAGCTTCGTTTGGAAGGTATGTAGTATGTACTACGTCGCAATTCATATGGTATTTCTTTACCACCCTTCTTTCTTGTGTAAATCGATTCTCCCATTCAAATAATGGGACGCCAAAGTAGATCCAGATCGACCGGTCACTTGGTGCATATTTTATTCGAAATTTGTAAAACGTTTTTGCAAAGTTTAGACATTTGCTAAGAACCCGGTGAAGGACATGATGTTCTACTGGAGACATTGGGAAGAGTGTCTCGAGAGACACGGATTTTTGCCTGCGAACTCCCCAATCGACGATTATCAAGCATTTTGGAACAAGCATCGTCACGATGTGGAGCGGTTTTCCACAAAGCACGTCGATCAACAAGACTGCTTTGCCCACAAACAGCCGGACACGGCGCTCATGACTGCTGCTCTCCTGTTGGTCACCTTGATCACGGCTTTTCTACTCAAGAAGTTCAGAAGCAGTTACTTCTTGCCTAGAAGAGTGAGCCACTGCACTAATTAATTAATTACCACTTAATCAATTATTTTGTTCAGGCTCGCCAAGCAATCGCAGACCTGGGACTCTTGATTTCAATCTGTGTGGCTACATTTCTGGATTACGGATTGTTCAACCAGGTTTATCTGCAGGTAAACAGAAACCGTCTACTTTTAAATAAAACTTTGAAGTTTGCTTTTTCAGCGTATTGACATTCCAATCAGCATCGATTACTTTAATCAGCCTCCCAGGATCAACCATACACAGAGTTTTCTGATTGATTGGAGGCTGGAGGAAGGACAGTGGTGGGGGTATCTGTTCGCCGTCGTACCTGCCTTTCTGCTCTTCATCTTGGTCTTTGTTGAGAGCGGCGTTACAGAGTAATTCTTACTCTAAGCTCAGAAATAGAATTCTTACACTGGTTTGTTTTAAGACTTCTTTTGTTACAACACGACAGAGGCCTGAAAAAAGGAGGCGGCGTTCATTGGGATATGGTGGTCATAGGGTTCCTGACCTTCTTGTGTGGTCTGCTGGGGTTCCCCTGGATGTGTGGGGCAGCGGCTCAAAGTCTGGCCCATGCTTCTTCTCTGACTGTCACAAAACAACAATCTCCTGGCGAAAATCCTGAGATAGATTATGTGATTGAACAACGAGTCACTACAATCGTGGTGTCGATTTCGATAGGTAAGACCGGTTTTCTTGCTAAAATCTATTTGACGCTGTACTATTTAGGCGCTTGTGCATTCAGCGGCTATTTTCTCAGTTTCTTGCCTCTGGCAGTTTTATATGGCGTTGTCTTGTACCTAGGAGTAATTGACCTGCCTCACATGCAGTTCATGCATCGGTTGATGTTGTTCTTTGTTCCTCCCAAATACTTCCCAGACAAAGCTTACTGTGAACAAGTGCGTTTTAATTTTTATTCCTTTGACACGTCATTCATTTTAATAGCATTCTGATGCAGGTGAAACCGCTGAAGATCCATTTGTTCACTGTAATTCAAATTGTTTGCGTGGCTGTTGTCTATGTGGTGAAGGAGTTCGATTCCACTGCTTTATTCTTTCCGCTGGTGCAGGTGTTGGCCTGTCTTATAAGGAAGTTTCTGCTGCCCAAAGTATTTAAAGAGGAGGAGCTGAACGCCGTATGTTTCTTTTAATCGTGTGTAAACGTTTGAATTCGAGCCCATTTCAGCTTGACGGTCACGATGATTCTCAAAACGAAGAAAATCTGTACGATTTAATCACTGTTCGATTGTGATGTCTGAATTTCACTGCTTTTACTCATCGAAACTCAAGAAATCTCAAAATAAAAAGTAGATTAGTTATCTGTGCAACGAAACAAACAGTCTATCGTTTTGAAACATGTCAATCGACTGTAGCTGACTAGTGGTGGGATTATGAATTGTCACACAATCAGTGCCACTCATGTAGCTATGTGGCTTTTCAACCGCGTCAAGGTGAGCCGAAAACCGCGCCCAGAACTGTGTCAAATCGAGATTTTCAACTGCAAAGTGCAGTTCCCTTCGCAGACCTGTCTTCAGAGGTTCTAAGCACAGCAAACTGTTGGTCAAAAGCTCCACAGCCTCCTCAGAAATAAAACAGGAGTTGGTGCAGCCAAACGATTCCAGCTCGGTGCAGTTTTTACTCAGTTGTACCAAAGTCTGGCTGGTAATCGGTGGAACACACCAGCGAATCACTAGACCTTTTAGTGGTCGAGAGCTGATCAAATCGATTAGCAGATTATCGACTGAACCATTGTTAGTGTATCTTTCACACCGTGTGTCTTTCACTGAAAGCAAGTAGCAAACTCGAAGGCAAGGCAGCTGTAGCCAAAAAGAGATCCAGAAACTTTTGTCGAGCTCGAAAGCATCCAAATTACAATTTTCCAGCGACAGTTTAAACAATTTGTGAGCGTTGCAGGCTAAAGTGTCCAGTACTGGCTTAGTCAAAGGCTTGAAATTCCAAATCACAGCCTTTCTTGTGGGCACCTGGTCAAATACATCCAATAGCAAATTGCTAACTTCTAAGTCACTGCTCCCGCTAATTTCTATTTCCTCAACGTTTGGAGACTGGTTGTTTATTTTTAAGGGCGGCTCTTGATGGGCCCTAGAAGAATTCTTCTTGACGATAACTTCTATCTTGGCTTCTAACGCCAGGCTGTGCGCTGTCGAACTTTGAACCAATTTCCGCATGTTCGAGCTAACCGGTTGAAGTCTAATGCGATCTTTCCAAGGCAGAAATTGAACCAATCTTCCAAGAACTGGTTGCGGCAGTGGCATAGGAAAAGCTTGCAAGGTAGGCTTTTCGATCACTTCGCATGACTGAAAAGTGTGTTCACTATTGTCTTTCTTCTGCACAGTGCAAGCAATCTATAGTAGAGATAATGCCAAAGAAGCCAACCACATATTTAAGCCATAAGGACTTATTTTAAAAAACTAAAAAATCGCTCCTTTTGAAATATATACAGGGTGACACATTTATCTTCAACCGGGTTTCGTCCTGTTGTTACAATACCAGAATTTCCGTTTGACTATGACCATGACTACCGCTAGTTTGAGTACAGACCAGTACCAGAGTAGTCAAATCTGAATACATCGTACCACGACCACCGTTTGACTACTTTTAACTACTTTTTGAAACAGAGTAAAATCGACATTTTCAGCGATTTGTATGCTTCACTCACTGAGTGTCAGCCAGAAGTCCATAAATCATTTACGTACTTTGAAACAAACAGTATAGTTAACCACTAAAAATGAGCACAGAATTGTTTATTTTCAAAATTTTTAATGTTAAAAACATGTTTCGGAAATGCGCTGCAAAAATATAATAAAAACGACTTTTGTTTGGTGTAAAATCATAATGGTTCTTGACTAAAAGGATTGTACTGTATGTCATAATATAAATCCATGACGAAATTGTGGAATTTTCCTTGCATCAAGCAGAGATTAACTGATTGACACCTGTCTTCGGTTCACAATTTTAGTTAAAAGGGTTGTTTGGTCTTCTAAACCGCTAAAATGGAACTTATTAATAAAATATTTAGTTGCGAACAGTAAAAAAGGTGGAATATGTTCTTTGTGGCAGTGCGAATTTTGGCAAAATTTTGAGGGTGAAAATTCTGAGGCTGTGCGAATATTGTGTTAAATTTTCGGAGAATTTTTTGAAGAGCACAAAAGTTACAGCAAGACAAAATACCGGAGAGACAAATGGCCCATCCTGTACTAGAACGTGATCACGGACACATGGATGTGCATAACCCACCAGTGGTTGAAGTGAAGTACGTGTTGTGCTAAAATTTCAGCCAACGTGATTGATGAATACTATAGTTACAACAAGACGAAATCCGGGGCCATCCTGTACTTTAGTACTAAAAGACCTACAGACAGACTTAAATACAGACCGTAACCTGTCTGTATCCTATGTTTTTCATATTCTATTATGTAGCGGCTTCTAGTCAACTGAATGCAGTCTACCACAGCAAGTGAGCTAAATCTGGCCGTAGGAGTTGGACAACCAGAAAACAACAGACCTGAATAGTATGGCTAGTACTTCCAAATTTCGAAGATTCTTGTAATGAAACGCACGACACCAAAGTACCCATCGTGTCGTCGCAGCAGCTATGGAATTCTTCCGCAAACTTACGTACCAACGCTGCTAGACAGAGGAATGCTGCTATGTTTGCGATGCGAGTGCGACACGGTGATAAGAGCTATATTTTTCAAACGAAGTGACATCACTTCGCTCGCTCCGATCCGATGTGTGGGGGGACCTTACGGCCCTACGCTCAGACCTATGCGGTCCATTACGCCATTGAGAATTTTTGAGACTACTAACTAAGAGAGAATACAACCCACGAAATGCGCCTCTCTCGGGATCAGGTGTAGCTGGGGGCAGGAACCGATCCCAAACAGAATCTAATGTTTTTAATGATCACAAATAATTATAAATTAACAAGTTATAACGATAAATATCGATTATCAATTATTTTTTTGGCAAAATTCCAAAATTTCAAAATCGTCCAAAATGGATATGTTAAATATCGTTTGAAAGCCCTTCACCTGACCAGTCTAATGATCGCTACATCAGCAGAGGGCACGGCCCGGGGGGGGGCTGTTTTGCCAAACATAAAAGTGCCCCTAGAGACGCATCAGTATAGGCACGCTCCGGAGGGCCTGTTTTCTAAATATAAAAATATTCATGTCTGATTAAAGCAATTCTACCGCGCAAACAATGCTTAGGTTTACAAGCAGTGAACATTGCAAATTGCAAATATATTAGGAAGAAAAACTCTGTTTTATTTTGTCACGAGCCGATTGATAAATGAAAGAAAAAACCATACATTTTCAATAAATGCGGCAAGCCAGCTATTAAAGAGCCTTTTACTCAGTAAACAATTCAGTAAACCACCAAATACCGAGTTAACCGAATTTTTTTCTAATTGAATAATTCAAAATTAAAACTCGGTATTCAGTAAGTAAAATTAAGAAACATTTGACCGGTAAGTAAAAAATACTTGCTGTAATTCGAAATGCAAAGGAATTCCCTATTCGATGCTCCTCGATGTAAGGGGCTGTCGAAATAGCGCATTTTCATTCTTTTTGTTTTTCATTTGTTGTTCAAGGAGGGCCACCGTCCTGGAGTTTCGATCCCGATCTTTCTAACTGTGCTTATTCGGTAGCTAGGACAATGGTCTACCGATCTGGCCTTGGGCACGTCTATGCGTATGAGTTTTATAGAAAGTTTTCTAGGTATGGTTCGGGGGAAATGGGCCGCTTGTCGATGAAGTAAGGCGATATGGCGAGAGCGGGTAAATGTGAGGTGGCATGCAGTAAGTGGTTAGTGGATGCTGGTGTGCTAGTGTGTAAACCAATACATCTAAAGGTCAAAAAAGCAGCTGTTTGACACCGCATTCGGTCATTTTTGTTAAAGAGTTGCGAATTTTGGTGCGCACATTTATACAGGATTCGTTCGGAAACCAAAAGCACGCACGTATCTGAGAGTAAAGCTGAATTATGCAGTATTTATAGATGTAGATGTGTAAAAT
>JASANB010006774.1:0-28914 GCA_030248155.1 Sabatieria punctata
CCCCTAATCAGGGCACAACGCAAATTTGACTCGCGACTTCATTATCTTTTAATAGTAAGCCAGAAGCCAGGTCACTCGAGTCAGAAAGCATTAAGCAAGTCTAAGGAAGTCCAGAATTGTGCAATGTATGGAAGAGATACTGTGCAATATGTACGGCAGAAATCTTGGAGATCGGTCCACAATTGACCATGTTTTGTTCTTTGCAGAGTGTATGCCTGTTGAAGGCAAATTTATACAAAATTTCTCGGATTTTCAACTTTCAAGGCCCAAAAACTCAAATTGACCCCCCTTTTTTTCTAGATTTTTTTGGTGTGTTCGAAAGCGAATAGATAGCGCTGCATTTCCATGAAATAAAAAGTTCGGATTCGGTGTTGTAGGGGGGGGTCAAATCGGGCCCGGAAGGGATTCGAAAAATAATTTTTGTCGGAAATCTGGTCGAGTAGGGCACAGTTTGAAAGAGAACGCTCTTCTGATTCTAAATATGCAATCCCAAAGTTTCTGCGTTGATTCGTTTCCGAGTTATAGGCCGAAAGCTGAGGTTGGGTCGAAAAAGTGACCCTCTCAAAAATGGCCGGGAATGTGATAAAATGTCTTTTTAGGTCAAACTAAACCAAAATACAAAATTTTAGCCAGATCGGAGACAAAAAGTTGAGATTTGTTCGGAAAGAGTCGATACTTAGAAAAACCTGCTCTTAAACGTCCGTTCACTGGCTTTGATCAAAATCTTTGAAGACAGCCGAGTGCTTCAGACTCAGGTGCTTCCACAACGAAGTGGTGCTAACTTTTATTTTTTACTTAGTGGGATTACAGTAGGTTATGGATTACTAAACTACACAGATTATCGATTGCACAGCAAAGAAGACACGCAATAGTACACCAGAAATGGTGTTTGATTTCCTAAAAATTTAGCAAAAGTTCCGAAAAATTCCGAGACCTCTGAGTTCGGAATCGGAATCGGAATCGGAACTGCCAGTTCCGATCGGAATCGGAATTCCGGTCGTTCCCTACTCACCTTGGGAGCCGAATACGGTATCAGGGTGAGGTTTTCATGGTCGGGCAGTGTCAGAATCGATTCCGGCGGTCAAGAATACCCCATTCAGGAAGTTTCAGCCAAATCCGTCGGTCTGCCTATGTTTCCCCCTCTATTTTGTGAAATTTTCAAAAAAACGCCTTTTTTCGCGATTTTTCGATGCTTTGACCAGCCATATCTCCAGATCGGTTTGGCCTAGACACGTCATGAAAGCATCATTGGAGTCGCCAAGGACTGAAGAATCGAATTCTGCCGTCATCTAATTTTCAACGAAATTAGAAAAAGCGCATTTTTACGTAGCGCAAATTAGTGTTCAGAGCAAACGTAGCGCAGATTAGGATTTACTCCAGGCCGGAGCTCGACATTGTCTACAACCATGGTTATGAGGCTCAAGTCGCCCCGAGGCCTCCCAAAAAAGTTATTTGGAAAAAGCCGCCAGGTCGCTTATTTTTTGAACAAACTATACATAGTTTGGATACTCTCCGTTTACATATTATGTACGTACGTCAATAGTTGAGTTGAGATGACGAGTGTTACAACCGCCATCCTACAGCAGCCAGGATCAATAATGTTTATTTTAGTCTGTTCACATGCACACCTATGCAATTCTTGCATGACATTGCTTAAGGAGAAAACAAATAGCGAGAGTAACAGAGTCTAAGCAGTCTCTGTAAATATTTGTTATAGTGCACATACTAATTGATGCTTACTTGTTATAAATACCAAGTAAGCAGAATGTTTATTCAATGCAAAACTTTCCAACTATCCTTCGCTTAGGCATTGCTTGGGTTGGGCCGGCCCGATTTCCAGCTCTAATTCCTTTCAAAAAGACAATTTGTTGGACGCCCATCATGGGAAACATCAAATGAAACCGAGAAATTGTTGCGAAACTGAAAATAATAAACAAAACAAGCATAAAACTCGTGTTAAACAGCAGCAACCAGATCCAGGGTTGTGCGCTATGTTCAAGATGAACAGTACAATATGTGTGCCAAAGATCTCCGAAATCGATTCAAAACTGACTAAGTTGTGTTGTTTACAGTGTGTAAACCATTATAAGGAAAAATTTTTTTATTTTCAACTTTCAAGGCCCAAAAACTCGATTTGGGCCCCCTTTTTTTCTCGATTTTTTTGTTTAATCGAAAGCAAAAACATAGCGCTACGTTGCCATGAAATAAAACAGTTGGAAACATGACTGTGTGGGGGTCAAATCGGTCCCGGAAGGGGTTCGAAAAATTTTGTTTCTCTGCAGTGCAGTGACTAGGGTATCATTTGAAAGAGAATCATTTTCTAATTCTAAATATGCAATTCGCAAGTTTTTACGGTCATTTGGTCCCGAGTTATGACTCGAAATCTGTGAGAGGGTCGAAAAAGTGACCCTCTCAAAAATGGCGGTAAGGTGATAAAATGACTTTCTAGGTCAAATTATACCAAAATACAAAATTTTAGCCAAATCGGAGACAAAAAGTTGAGATTTGTCCGGGAAGAGTCGACCCTTATATAAACCGGCTCTTAAACACGTTTCTGAGGCTAATTTTGCGAAATTTTCTCGCCCTTGTTGGGCAGCAGCCCAACCAGGCAACTTCAAAATTTTACACCCCCTTTCGCAAAATCCTGGGTACGCCACTGCCCAACCTACCCCTATCGTCTGATGAACTTCTGTTTTATCTGTGTTATACATAACTTGTGCGTTTCAGGACGCATGCAAAATGCGCGCGACACCTATGCCATGTTCGGAAGCAGTGAGAGTGAGCCGAAAATCTTGATGGGAACTCTGTACTCTCCATCTGGACTTGACTGGACACGTAGTGTTGTTGGCCACAAAAAGACCGTCTGTGGCTTTTTTCGATTTTTCTGAATATCTTCAATCGAATCAAAGATTTTTCAGACCCGAATTTTCAGACGTCAAATTTGAACATAAATATCTCACAAACCCTTTATCGGATCTCTCCCAAATTTTGGGTATCGGTATGGGTAGGTATTTTTTGGCATACACAGGAATTGGTTCGGTATGGGTAGGTATTTTTTCTCGGCATCCCCAGGAATCGGTTCGGTATGGTAGGTATTTTTCGGTATACCCTACCCAGGAATCGGTTCGGTATGGGTAGGTATTTTTCGACATACCCTACCCAGGAATTGGTTCCGTATGGGTAGGTGTTTTTTCTCAGCATCCCCAGGAATCGGTTCGGTATGGGTAGGTATTTTCGGTATACCCTACCCAGGAATCGGTTCGGTATGGGTAGGTATTTTTCGGTATACCCTACCCAGAAATCGGTTCGGTATGGGTAGGTATTTTTCGGTATACCCTACGCAGGAATCGGTTTGGTATGGGTAGGTATTTTTCGGTATACCCTACCCAGGAATCGGTTCGGTATGGGTAGGTATTTTTCGGTATACCCTACCCAGGAATCGATTCAGTATGGGTAGGTATTTTTCGGTATACCCTACTACTCTTGTAAATGGGAAATTCAGTGTTTAGACTTAGTAAAACATTTTCAGTAAATACCAAATAAATACCGGTATACCGGTATTTTTGCGAATACCTACCCATACCGAACCGATTCCTGGGTATGCCTAAAAATACCTACCCATACCGAACCGATTCCTGAAAATCCCATGCCCAAACAACAGTATACCCTACCCAGGAATCGGTTCAGTATGGGTAGGTATTTTTCGGTATTCCCTACCCAGGAATCGGTTTGGTATGGGTAGGTATTTTTCGGTATACCCTACCCAGGAATCGGTTCGGTATGGGTAGGTATTTTTCGGTATACCCTATGCAGGAATCGGTTCGGTATGGGTAGGTATTTTTCGGTATCCCCTACGCCATACATGTAGGAGGGGGGTTTGGGGGGGTTAGCCCCCCCCAGGCCCGATTTTCGGCAAACCCCCCCCCAGCCGAATTCTGGGGGGGGGGTTTCTGAAACCCTATTTTGGGTTACAAACTGCTAAAATTCAGGGTTTCAAGACTTATATACCGTAATTTAGCATTTCAAAAGCCCTAAATAGGGTTCCGGAACCCTATTTAGGGTTTCAGAAACCCAAAGTAATGCCTCCGGAACCCTATTTAGGGTTTCAGAAACCCTAAATAGGGTTCCGAAACCCTGTTTTGGGTACCTGAAAGCCTAAATAGAGTTCCGGAACCCTAATTTGGGTTTCTGAAACCCTAAATAGGGTTCCGGAGCCCTACTTTGGGTTTCTGAAACCCTAAATAGGGTTCCGGAACCGTAATTTGGGTTTCTGAAACCCTAATTTGGGTTTCTGAAACCCTAAATAGGGTTCCGGAGCCCTACTTTGGGTTTCAAAAACCCTAAATAGGGTTCCGGAACCCTAATTTGGGTTTCACAGAGACTAAACAGGGTTTCTGAAACCCTAAATAGGGTTCCGGGACCCTAATTTGGGTTTCAAAAGCCCTAAATAGGGTTCCGGAACCCTAATTTGGGTCTCAAAAACCCTAAACAGGGTTTCAGTGCCCTAATTTTTGTTTCAAAATCTCTAAATAGGGTTCCAGATACGCATTTTAGCTGTATTCTGTCGAGTAAAATAGAGCTTTTTTGCATGTTTTAAAGCAAAAACATGTTTTTTGCACGTTTTTAATAAAAAATAGGATTTTCTGCACATTTTAAACCAATAAATAGGGTTTTAAACGGAATTTTTGCACTTCAGACAGGATTTTTACCCCATTTTTAGTCCTCAAAACCCTCTGTTGAGCCCAAAAAAAGGTCGCTGAAACCCACTTTTGGACACCAAAAAAAGGTCGCTGAAACCCCCTTTGGAAATAGTGCTGAAACCCTATTTTGGATCTGGAAAAAACCCCCCCAGCCGAAAACCCAGCTACATGTATGCCCTACGCAGGAATCGGTTTGGTATCGGTAGGTATTTTTCGGTGTACCCTACCGAGGAATCTGTTCGGTACAGGTAGGTATTTTTCGGTATACCCTACCCAGGAATCGGTTCGGTATGGGTAGGTATTTTTCTGTATACCCTACCCAGGAATCGGTTCGGTATGGATAGGTATTTTTCGGTATACCCTACCCAGGAATCGGTTCGGTATGGATAGGTATTTTTCGGTATACCCTACTACTCTTGTAAATGGGAAATTCAGTGTTTAGACTTAGTAAAACATTTTCAGTAAATACCGAATAAATGCCGGTATACCGGTATTTTTGCGAATACCTACCCATACCGAACCGATTCCTGGGTATGCCTAAAAATACCTACCCATACCGAACCGATTCCTGAAAATCCCATACCCAAAGAGCAGTATACCCTACCCAGGAATCGGTTCGGTATGGATAGGTATTTGTCGGTATACCCTACCCAGGAATCGGTTCGGTATGGATAGGTATTTTTCGGTATACCCTACCCAGGAATCGGTTCGGTATGGATAGGTATTTTTCGGTATACCCTACTACTCTTGTAAATGAGAAATTCAGTGTTTAGACTTAGTAAAACATTTTCAGTAAATACCGAATAAATGCCGGTATACCGGTATTTTTGCGAATACCTACCCATACCGAACCGATTCCTGGGTATGCCTAAAAATACCTACCCATACCGAACAGATTCCTGAAAATCCCATACCCAAAGAACAGTATACCCTACCCAGGAATCGGTTCGGTATCGGTAGGTATTTTGTGGTCTACCCTACCAGGAATCGGTTCGGTATGGGTAGGTATTTTTCGGTATACCCTACCCAGGAGTCGGTTCGGTATCGGTAGGTATTTTCGGTATACCCTACCCAGGAATCGGTTCGGTATGGGTAGGTATTTTTCGGCATAATCTACCCAGGAATCGGTTCAGTATTTATAGGTATTTTTCGGTATACCCTGCCCAGGAATCGGTTTGGTATGAGTAGGTATTTTTGGTATACCCTACCCAGGAATCGGTTCGGTATGGGTAGGTATTTTTCTGTATGCCCTACCCAGCAATCGGTTTGGTATGAGCATGTCTTTTTTCGGCATACCCAGGAATCGGTTCGGTAAGGGTAGGTATTTTTTCGGCATACCCAGGAATCGGTTCAGTATGGGTACAGCCATACATGTACATACTAGGGGGTTTGGGGGGTTACCCCCCTGCTGGAAAGGCCAAACCACCTTCACCCCCCCCCCGAGACAGGTTAAGGGACCCCTCCCCCCGACCAAAAAATACAAGTGGTGGTAGTGGCTCCAGTATTAACAAACTGGGTCAGAAATCACTAATTTTTAGCCTAAAATTCACTTGAAAAGCCTTCGGAAACCGAATTTGGCGTTTCCACTGCTGATATTTAAGAAAAATCGGTGTTTTTGGAAGCTCTTTTTGTCATTTTTTGCTTGTTTTTAGCTTTAAAACGCTATTTGGCAGCTTAAAATAGCGATTTTTAGCGTCCTTACTGAAAAAACGTGCTAAAAACGCATTTCTATGCGTTTTGGAGCTTTTTGAAATTTGGGCACCCCCACCTGGGCGAACCCCCCTCGACCCCCCCACCTGAGGAAACCCCCCCCCAACCCCCCTACCCCCAGGTCGGCCCGGAGCTGTTACATGTATGGGTACAGCCCATGTTTGCATAGCTTGTAAATATCTGAACATCGATCTGTCTTTGATCATCTGGTGGGACGTACAGTTTGAACTAGGATTGCTGTCTCGACGCGGAATATAAGACAACTATATGCTACGTAAACTACGCCGCTGACTTTACGCAGCGCTCAACGCTGGAGGGAGGGGAAAATATAGAAAAAAGAAAAACATTTTTTATCGGATTCAATCAGAGGAATGAGCTGGTTGAGGGAGGAATCATTGCATTCGCATAATACACGCAGTCAAAAAAGTCATTTTGTACTTGGAAGGGGCTAAGCTTTTCTTCACTTTAGTCGGCGGCAGCAGTGCAGAGTAGGAGAGAGAAAGGAGTGGTTAGGTAATAGGAGCAGCTATTAAGCTTCATTGGACTCCTAAGGTAATACATCGCCTTCTTAAAATACCTATTCAGCTAGTTCTTTTGTATTTTTTATGTTTGGGATCTTCGTCATTTAATTTTTTACTCCCAAATAAACAATGACGAAAAATAGCGTCTTTTATACGGCGGCTATTCTTAATTTCATGAAGACCGACCTCGAGCGTCTTTTATACGGTAGCTCATGTTCTGTTAATTTGAAATGGATTTAGATTCAAACTACCCTCTTTTCAGAGATTACAAGCGTAAGTAGAATACGCTTTAGGTATTCTTCGGTGTACCCAGGAATCGGTTCGGTATGGGTAAAGTATTTTTTGGCATACCCAGGAATCGGTTCGGTATGGGTAGGTATTTTAAGGTATACCCTTCCCAGGAATCGGTTCGCTGTGGGTAGGTATTCGCAAAAATACCGGTATACCGGTATTTATTCGGTATTTGCTGAAAATGTTTTACAAAGCCAAAACACTGAGTTTCCCATTTACAAGGCCATGGATTTAGTCATTTCCAAGGTCAGAGGCTAGAAAACTCCTCAAGAGCAATAGGATTTACAGTTTTCAGAATTTTTTCAAATTATTTTTTAGTTTTGCTGGAGTGAAATTTCTATAAATAATTTTGCTAAGAGAAATGCTTCCATTGTATTGTAGTTTTAAGGTACAGTATGGAGATCTAAACAACAGTGACAAAATGCGGGACTACATGTTTTGTCGATTCGAATGTACTGTACATTACATAAAGTACATAGACACATTATTATTTAAATGTGCAGTGTGAAGTTAAGCCAAAACTATGCCAAGCAGTCTAGTAACAAAGCAAGTTTGGGGACTGGGAGGAGGGTCAGAGGACTAAAATCCTTCATATTCGATATTTTGGAAGGATATCGTAATAAAACGTGTTTCTGCATGGCGCAAAAATGCAAAATTACAAAGGAAACATTGTGATCATAGGGAATTTTCGATAAAAATTGCACTAAGCTAAATAGACAAAAATACCGATTCCCAAATACCTGGGTACTCCCAAAGTAATCGGTATACCCGGTATGGGTATTTAATGAAATACCTGGAACCGGTAGGTACAGGTACCTGTATTTATTGGGCAAAATACCCATTTTTCGGTAAACCCAATAACCAGTAATTTTAGTTATATTATTACGTACTATACAGTTCAAGCTACTGTTGTTTGAGTATGGGATTTTCAGGAATCTGTTCGGTATGGGTAGGTATTTTTCGGCATACCCATGAATCGGTTCGGTATGGGTAGGTATTCGGAAAAATACCGGTATACCGGTATTTAGCCTTTTGTGTGGAGGCAACTGAGATGCTATTGGGTGTTACACTGCCCGTACCATGTTACACTTCAAGTAATACTAGTGTTTCAGGGGGGTGTGACACCACGTGTTTCATGTTACCTGTTCGGTACTACGGGTACCAGTAACAGCAAGTAACATCAGTTGCAACATGTTTCGGGTGAAAGTGTAATATATTTTACGTAGTGTCACGTAATACCGCTTTCAAAGTTGTTACAGGAATGGCGCAGAGGGATTCCACCACCCTGCTTGCTGGCGGCCGAAACTCTCCAACATGTTACAGTAACATGTTACAGTTTTTCGCAGTAAATGGCCTGTTACCGTTTTTGTGTAACACGCCATTTTCGGCATGTTTTTCTGACAAGTTAAAATGGTAACATGTTTCAGGTGCATGAAACACCACCATTTTCCTAGTGTTTCACTCGACCTGTAACACGTGTTTCACTTTCGGTAATAACTTTTGGGTAACTAGTTACCGGGTCTCCATACAGGAACGCCTCCACACAAAAGGTTATTCGGTATTTGCTGAAAAATGTTTTTCAAAGTCGAAACACTGAATTTCCAATTTTCAAGGCTACGGGTTTAGTCATTTCCAAGGTTAGAGGCTAGAAAATTCATCAAAAGCAATGGGATTTACAGTTTTTAGGAATTCTTGAAATCATTTTTTTAGTTTTACTGGAGTGAAAATCGTCTCCATCAATAATTTTGGCTTAAGAGAAATGCTTCCATTGTGCTGTAGTTTTAAGGCCTGCTAGTGTACAGTATAGATATCTAACGAGCAGTGACAAAATGCAGGGCTATTTTGTTAATTATGAATGTACTGTACATCAAGTACATAGAGACTTGATTATTAAGGAGCAGTGTGAAATCATGCAAAAAATGGAACGCTTTCTTATGACAAGGCAAGTTTGGGACAAGGAGTAGGGTCAGAGCACTAAACATTTTTCAAATTCGATATTTTGGAAGGATATCGTAATAGAAAGTATTTCTGCATGCGCCAAAAATGCAAAATTCCAAAAAACATTGTGATCATGAGGAATTTTCGATAAAAATTGCACTAAGCTGGACAAAAAATACCGATTCCGAAATACCTGGGTATTCCCAAAATAATCGGTATACCCGGTATGGGTATTTATTAAAATACCTGGAATCGGTATGTATTTATTGGGTAGGTATTCCCGAAAATACCCATTTTACGGTATGGGTTCGGTGTACCCAATCAACAGTAGTTCAAGCGACTGCATGCAAAATTGTGGCGAACACTAAGATAATATTTTAATTTAAAAATTTAAATTTTCGGATAGTTTACAGTCAATATCTATCAGACAAAATGGCTTTGATAAGAATTATTTCAGAAACGTTAGAATCAATTCTCTATTTTGGCGTTTCGGTGTCCTGTCCTATATCAAATTTTAAGCACGCTGCGGTGCCCCATAAAAACATTTCTTTATAAGGTTTACTTAGTGGCGTTTTTAGCTGCTGCCAAAAGTTTACACTGCGGACAAGTTTATACTAACTGGCCAGTGTTGGACTATTTTTACAAACGTTCCTTCAAGGACAGTTACAGAGTTTTTCGCCCGGATCCAGTCAAATATCCAGGTCTTCACAGAACTTTAATTTTCTTTTATGCCTCTTCTCAATCTTTTCAGGCACAACATTCATCCATCAAGACGGCTGGGGCTTTACGAATCCCTTCACAGCAGAATCCAATAATTGCTGCTTGTCCATCCAGTCTACTGTTATTTTACTAGTGGATTTTTATTTTACTATTTACTAAATTTACTACAAATTCAGCTGTTCAATTTAAGAGTCAGTCTCTGAACTGATCGAGTTTTGCCCCTTTGCCCTATTCAGACCCAAAATTGAAACTTTGGCGCAGGAAGTTGAAAGTTGGTGCACTGATACCCCTTGATGAGTTGTTAAACCACTGCAAAGGAATACCGAATTCGACGCTCCACGCTCGAGATATAAGCCCGCGAAAATCGGCTCTCTTAACTATGGGACCAAAATTTCAAACTCGCATTTCTAACTTACCAGCCGGAGTTTGAAGTTGACAATTGAGGATTTTACATAACTTTTTGAGTACTTTAAGATTACGTAGTCCAATTTCACTTTTGAGGAAAAAAAATTTTTTTCGGCCTCCTTTGGCGCCCCATAGCTCGTCTGCAACCCGCCCTAGTCATATCTTTTTATTTCAGATTATTGTAGCGCTATCAATTAGCTACCTTTTGATGTAAAATACGTCGAGCCAACTGCCCGCGTTTTTGAGAAATATGGCTCCAAAGTTGAAAAACCCCAGACTTTTGCATTATTTTTTGTGCATAAAATTTCCGACTATGATTTCTAACCTACCAGTTGGAGTTTGAAGTTAAAAATTATAGTCTTTACACAACTTTTTGAGTACTTTAAGATTGCGCAGTCCAATTTCGCTTTTGAGTAAAAAAATTTTTTTCAACCTCCTTTGGCGCCCCATAGCTCGTCTGCAACCCGCCCTAGTCATATCTTTTTATTTCAGATTATTGTAGCGCTATCAATTAGCTACCTTTTGATGTAAAATACGTCGAGCCAACTGCCCGCGTTTTTGAGAAATATGGCTCCAAAGTTGAAAAACCCCAGACTTTTGCATTATTTTTTGTGCATAAAATTTCCAACTATGATTTCTAACCTACCAGTTGGAGTTTGAAGTTAAAAATTATAGTCTTTACACAACTTTTTGAGTACTTTAAGATTGCGCAGTCCAATTTCGCTTTTGAGTAAAAAAATTTTTTTCAACCTCCTTTGGCCCCCATAGCTCGTCTGCAACCCCCCCTAGTCATATCTTTTTATTTCAGATTATCGTAGCGCTATCAATTAGCTACGTTTTGGTATAAAGTACGTCGAGCCAGCTGGCCGCGTTTTTGAGAAATATGGCTTCAAAGTTGAAAAACTCCAGACTTTTGCATTATTTTACGCACAAAAAATAATGCAAAAATTCGGGGTTTTTGAAATTTGAAGCCATATTTCTCAAACACGCGGGCAGCTGGCTCGACGTATTTTATACCAAAAGGTAGCTAATTGATAGCGCTACAATAATCTGAAATAAAAAGATATGACTAGGGGGGTTGCAGACGAGCTATGGGGCGCCAAAAGAGGTTGAAAAAAGTTTTTTTACTCAAAAGCGAAATTGGACTACGTAATCTTAAAGTACTAAAAAAGTTACTTAAAATCCACAATTTTCAACTTCAAACTCCAACTGGTAAGTTAGAAATGCGAGTTTGAAATTTTGGTCCCATAGTTAAGAGAGCCCATTTTCGCGGGCTTATATCTCGAGCGTGGAGCGTCGAATTCGGTATTCCTTTGCAGTGGTTTAACAACTCATCAAGGGGTATCAGTGCACCAACTTTCAACTTCCTGCGCCAAAGTTTCAATTTTGGGTCTGAAGAATGAAACTCGATCGGTTCAGAGACTGACTCTTAATTTTTATTTTACTATCAATCAGCTGTGATTTTACTAATTTTTGTTTTACTAATAATTTTACTCGTTTTACTACTATTTTACTATGATTTTACTAGACATAAGGTGCAATTTTGCATCAATGATGCCAAGATCTTATAACTGACCGATGTTGGTGCCAAATAGTTGCCGAATTTGATTGTGATGTGATACGAGGTTTTCCAGAAGTTTAGAGGCAAAATGTGTAAAATTTGTTTGTAAATGTTGCACCCACACATCGTTTAGTGCAAAATTGATCAAGATTTTGGCTGAAATTAACCAAAAACTAGTAAAATAGTAGTAAAATTTCTATTTTACTATTGACCCCGTAAGGTAATATTATTTAATTTTTACTTTACTATTGGCTCATAATTGTACTTTTTACTATTGTTTTACTACTAGTAAAATACCACCAGTATTACTAATTTTTGTTTTACTATACTATAGTAAAATAAACACTACAGTCCAGACACGTTGAATTTGGTCGAGAAACTTACAAATACTATTAGATGTGGTAAGATTTTTGAAACAATTCCTTCCACTTTCCCTACAAAATTGACGCAGCGCAATTGTTCTTGAAATGTTTAGCAGTCCGGAAAATAACAAAATATAGCACCAAAGCCGTAAATAAGGTTGAACTCTATTATGCAAACCAGTCTTCTAACGCTAACGGTAGTTTTTCTTCAGCGATGTAACTTGCTTGTGACAGAAGGTGATAGTATTGATCTTAAAAGTATTTATTTGACCGTCGCTGTTCCGCTGTGACATGATTCTGCTGCGAAGGGGTTAGAATGCAGCCCAGTGACAGAATCTCCTACATACTCTACAAGAGCAAGCAACTGACTGTATGGGACTCCAACACCTATAAGCCGCCTGGACTCGCCGAACACGCCAGTGTTGTCACAACTTTCTTAGTTCACAGCTAAACAGCTTGTGCTACCCAGTAAAATTATTCTAATAAACTTTGCAATAAAATTTTAAGTAGATAGAAGTTCTACTAGTATACTATAGAGCACTAGTATGTCTATATTTTCTGTGGCAACAGCTGAATGCAAAGACAGGCCTAGCCTAGCTGAATGGGTCTACGTCTTATGCAAGCAAAAGTTTGTTTCATTAAGTGGGAGGCCCATGCCAACCTTTCCGTTCAAAAGTTATAAGCGCTTGACGAAGTGGCGCCCATCTTATTCTGGAAATGTCCGTCATGTGACCCCCTGGTATACACATTCTCAAAATCCAGTGCCAAACAACACCATTGTTACCTGATTAGTATTCAGACAAGTACCGGCAGAAACAAGCGAATTTTCCGTTCAGCTCACCTGAATGGAAAACTTCGAGCAACCATTGCGAGCCAAGAAGCTGACATTTTTTCCTGCAAATTTGTCAGCTACTACAGTTTCTACAAAAGAAACTCCAGACCAATTTAACAGAACAAACGGCCAAAAATTGAGCTCACAGAAACGTTTCAAATTTTTCGATTCACAGGTTAGCTGATCGATTCACAGGTTAGCTGATCGGAAAATTGTTTGTTTCTACCGGTGCAGATAAGCAAAATATTTCGTATTCTGTAGCTTCACAAAAATCAATTCTTCTCTTTATGCTGTTGGCTGGAAATATTGCATACGCTCGGCACGCCAACAAGCTCCAGAGGCTCTGAAGCTCTTGCAAAGATACATACAGTATAGATAAAAAAAATGTCCCATCGCTTTTTCGGCCTTCACTCAAACGTTTCGTTCTCAGTCACTTCTTTACCGATTTGGCTCAAATTTTCAGCAAAAATTAACAACATGGTTGGCTAAATATTCTGCAAGTGTGGTGCCAAAATTCCGACTCATACTGGTTTTATGACCCGAAAACTAGGAATGAGGGTGGTCCACGCAAATTTGATTTTTTTTCGGTAATACAAGGAGTACAGGCCTGAAACTTGCAGGAATGATTGGTATTGCTATTGGACATAACATACTAAGCGGGCAGCCCTGAAGCTCAAAGGGCACTAAAATGGGGGAATTTCAAAAACATGACGAAATATGACTTTTCTTCGTAAAACCGGCAAAATGACGATTCTAAAGATTTTCAATTTTCAAAAAACGCTGCAGGGATGGTTACTATGGTGTGGAACAGAGCTTAAATATCAGGTTCATTTATTTGTCGAACTTCCTGCTACAATCTATGTTGATTAACAACAGATTCAGTGCTTTGATTCTAGAAGGTGCAGATTTCTTAACTATGGGATTTTCACTCATGTTTTTGAAATTCCCCCATTTTAGTGCCCTTTGAGCTACAGGGCTGCCCGCTTAGTATGTTATGCCCAATAGCAACACCAATCATTCCTGCAAGTTTCAGGACTGTACTCCTTGTATTACCGAAAAAAAATAAAGTTGCGTGGACCACCCTCATTCCTAGTTTTCGGGTCATAAAACCAGTATGAGTCGGAATTTTGGCACTAAACTTGCAGAATATTTAGCCAACCATGTTGTTAATTTTTGCTGAAAATTTGAGCCAAATCGGTAAAGAAGTGACTGAGAACGAAACGTTTGAGTGAAGGCCGAAAAAGCGATGGGACATTTTTTTAATCTATACTGTAGTTGAAAATATGGCACCCGTTACTGCCAAACGAATTTCGACGCGTCTTGACTTGAGGCTAGTAGAACGCAGTTGTCTGTTAGCACGCAACGTATCAACAGTATCAGTTACCTGTTTTTCTTCTGCTCCGTGTTCTGCTGGGCAGTCGGCCCCAAACGCCTGGCCACTTTGCAGAAAACGTATGTGTACGTGATGAAGAGTTTGATAGTTTGAGTGAGTGTTTGTAGTATCGTGCTATCGAGTGGTTGTGTGCGTGCGTCCGAGAGTGTGTGTGTTGTGTTGTAAACCAAATCTACTAGTAAAGACCTCCACTTCTCTTCCGGACAACTTGCGCGTTCCACTTGCTTTCATCTCAAGAACACTCAAGGGTCGCGAGCGTCGGCTTCCCACCATCTACAGAGAGTTACAAGCTGTTGTATGGTCACTGCATGAACTCGACTGCATCCTCAAGACATCAACTGCTCCTATCATTGTGCAGACCGATCACAAGCCGCTCCTAGCAGCTCAGAAACTGTGGAAGGAATCACCTCCCAACAACGAAATCGCATTGATGATGGATAAAATCTCAAACATTGAAACCCACTGTGGTCTCACCTGGCGACATATTCAAGGCTCTACTAATACTATTCCTGATGCCTTATCTCGCGTTCGTACTCTCCGCACTCTGCCAGTCCCTTCAATTTCAACTGATGATATCAAAATGGCAAGTTTGGAGGAAATGGATCAGCTATCAGACTTGGGTTTACACAACTTCGATGGTTTATGGTATTTCGAGGATGTCGACCCAAATCGCCTCCGTCTATACATTCCCCAAAAGCTGGTTGGCACTCTTCTGGATGAAGAACATTCAGGGAAAACAGGTGGTCATTTTGGCAAACAAAAGCTCCTTAGCACTCTCCAGCTCAAATACTGGTGGCCCACTATGCATCAGGATGTGGATCGCCATGTTGGCCAGTGCAGTGTCTGTCAGCGTTTCAATCCAGCTCAAGCCTCTCAGTCAGCGCCAGGGTTTGTGCAGGTTAATCGTCCGTTCGACTGTTGCTCAATCGACATTGTCCAGTATCCTAAAAGCACTTCCGGACGCGCCTATGTGTTGGTGATGATCGATTATTTTAGCAAATATCTATTCGCTTCCAAACTCAAACAGTTATCATCTATCAAAATTTCGCAGAAGTTGGAAGAGTTCTTTCACATCAGCGTACCTAAAAAATTGGTCACTGATAATGCAACATATTTCGTGTCCTCTTCTTTCAAACAGTTCTGCAAACAAAACGATATTGAGTTAGTACATTCTGCTCCTTACCACCCAACTGGAAATAGCATGGTTGAGCGCGTTATCCGTACTCTCACTACTATCCTTGGCAAGAAAGTTGAAGACAACCCTCTGCTTTGGCCAAGCAAATTACAAGAATCGGTGCGCACTTATCAACAATCAGTCCACTCGTCCACTGGTCTGCCACCACAGCAGCTTATCTTTCAATCCGACCAAGCCGTCCTCTCATCTATTCGCGATCGTCTCCTATCTCAGCAACTCCGACGTCAGGATCAAAAGCTTCAGGAGTTCAGTCCAGACAACTTTACTATTGGTGATCTCGTTTTCGTCAAGAATCTTATGCGTCTTCAGCAAAAGGGCGGGAAGTTGAACCCTCTCTGGAAAGGCCCATGTGAGGTACTGGAAGTTAATCCATTCTCTATGATGGTGAGGGCCCAGATGGTCGGTCAGAAAAGGTCTCTCTCGAATTTGTCAGAAAACCAAGGTCTAAAGCTACTAACCACGTCGCTTCTCAAGAGGGGGAATAATGAAGAACGACTATTGTACTGTACATGATTCTGGTATTCTGTGTGTGTATTTGTGTTTTCTACATGCGGTCTTCTCACTTTGTGTGTCTGTGTCCCTGTGCATTACTAGTAAAAACTTTGCATTTGTGTATTTGTGTTTTCTACGTGCGGTCTTCTCACTTTGTGTGTCTGTGTCCCTGTGCATTACTAGTAAAAACTTTGCATTGGTGCCGAACAGACCCGGGAGCCCCCTTCATTCAGTTCCGGTACGAGTTCAAGTTCTACCATCAAGTTCCTCCTGTTTCCAACCCCAAGCTACCACTGCTCGTGATCGTCAGGCACAGCCGTGCCCCATCTGATGCTCACATGACGTCAGCTACCTTTCGCGATCGCGTCCGACTTCTGCAAGAGCAACTACAACGTAATATCGAGCAGCAACAGCAATGGTGAGTCGAACAACAACAACGATGGCAGATCGAACAACAGCGGCGTGATCGGGAGTGGCAAATCGCAAAGCAGCGCACTGATCGTCTGATCGCTCAGTACCTGTCTCGACCCCTAGCAGCTCGTATGCGAGAGGAAGCGGCTTTGCTTTCTGGCGTTTCGGATGTCGCAGTCGGCTCATTAAACACTCCCTTCACTGGGTTAATGGTCGATCCTCCGTTCAGTGGGCATTCTCGTTCAACTAAAGCGGTTTTTTCGTGCACAGACGCTCCTAAAGATGATCAAGTCGTAGCAAAGAGAGTCAATGAGAAGAAAGTGTTTTGTTGCCAGGTCTTGCTGTTCCTTGTAGTGGCCGATCTTAGAACAACGTTTACCTCCAACAACAATTAACCCTTTGTTACACACGTGCTCCTACAGGAGCCGTCATGTTTTGGGCGGCGGCCGCCCGAAACATGTCCGCTGCCCCAAATCCGATACCGATAGTTGGGATCGGAAATAGGCCAATTTCGATAATATTATCGTTTGTGTAATAATCGGCGCGTTAAACTGATACCAATATCGACGGAAGGGTTTGTCCATTTTTTGCCATGCCCGCCAAAGGTCTATCGGTTTTCCGATAGTTTTTCCCGATAAATTTATCGGCGGCCGATACCGATTTGGCGGATTTCCGATACGATTTTTTGGGCGGTGTGTAACAAAAGGTTAATTAATTACAGAAGAATAACTGACACGACCGCTCGCCAGGTAGCCAGACGGAGAGAGTGAGCGAGAACAAAGGCGAGCGGCAAAACTCGATCACGCGGCGCCCTAAACGCTACAATTACAGTGTGTGGCGCGTACACGGTTACGGTAGGCAATCGCGGTTGTCACTACAACAAGTGGTGTGTACAAACTGACTGACGCAGCTACTGATACACACGCGACGCCACACACATCAGAAAGAAGTGAAGAAAGAAGTAAAGGACGACGCGCGGTTAGTTGTTGGAGCTCCAGCTGTTCTTTGTTTGGCGGAAAGCCATCTTCATTCTGTTTCTGTTGGTATCGTGCACAAAGCACCTTCTCATAGCGCGCTTTCGGGAGCACACGCGGAAGACCCCGACGATGTGACTCCAGTGGCTGGTGTTGTACAATTAGCTCAGTTTGTGGGTACCCGTCAGGACGTCCAAGAGAAAGGAAAGAGAAGAAAGAGGATAAGGAGAAGGAAGAAAGAGGAAGAGAAAGAGAAAAAGGAAGAGAAAGAAGATGAGAAAGGAAGAAGAAAGATGTTTTGGGTAGAAGGAGAAAAGATGATGAGGAAAAGGAAAGTGAAGAGAAAGAAAGTGCTGAGAAGTAAGAGAGTATTGAGAAGTAAGAGGATGAGAAGAAAAAGGATGATTTGGAGTAAAGTGATGGGAAGAAAAGTGATGATGAGGAGCAAGAGGATGAAAAGGGTCAAGAGAAGAAAGAGAAAGATGAAAGTGAGAGGAAGAAGAAAGGCAATGAGAAGAAGAGGACAGAGGTGGAGAAGAATGGCAATTCGCTTGAGTTCGCTGTCCAGGAGTGACAAGTCTGTTTCACCGTTGACAAGTCGTCAGATCAAGGCAAAGGCGCAGAAAGGCCGCAGCGTGGCGCGCAAGAGATTGGATCAATGTGGTGTCAGTGCAGGGCAGCTTGCTACTGAAGATGCCGAGTCAACAGAGGCGGTGCAGCTCCCATAGTTCGTCTCTCCGATTGTCAGGCACAGCGGCGGCCAGTCGACACTCGTTGAAAGGGGAGTGATGAAGAGTTTGATAGTTTGAGTGAGTGTTTGTAGTGTCGTGCTATCGAGTGGTTGTGTGCGTGCGTCCGAGAGTGTGTGTGTTGTTGTTTTGTAAACCAAATCTACTAGTAAAGACCTCCACTTCTCTTCAGTATATAAAAAGCAGTAACGGGTTGAAAATCAGCACTTCTTCTAGTATGACATCGCTAACAAAGTAGATCGTGTTAGTCTGAGCCTGAGCCTGAAAGCCTGAGCGTGTCAACCCCCGACCCCTACCCAGGGATGTCTACCATACCAAAATTGTACTAGTACTAAAATCAAACTTTGAATTTAGTACTAGTACCATACCAAACCAAATTCAAAACAGCTCCTTCTATACTATACCATACCATATCAAAATCAAACGCCTTTACCAGATAATTTTAGTACTAGAATTTTGATTTTGGTATGGCGTTTTCATTTTAGTACTAGCTTCTTGGCTATATTCATAACACTTTTCAAATGCGTCAAAATATATTCCCAATCCTTTCTGCATGTTTTGATTCGAAAAAACTCCAGAAAGGTGGATTGAGCATAATTTCCAAAGGCTTCTATGACATTATCACAGCAAACTACCACTACTGTACCAAATTCATACCAAAATCATACCAACCAAATTCAAACTGAATTATCTAGTACTATACCATACCATATGGAATTCAAACCGCCAAGTTTATACTATACCATACCACATCAAATTCAAAGTTTGAATTTGGTAGGCATCCCTGCCCCTACCCCTTTGCCTATGTCTGGTCGCATCGGATAAGAACCGTTGATGTTTGCTTACTAGAAAGACAAAACGCACTATTGCTTTGGAAATTGGAACCGAACAGAATGCAAGTGGTAATAAACCATTTCAAATCTGGTCCTCCCAGGTTCTGCGGGCATCTGCGTGTATGTGGTGCGTGTCTGGTAGGTGAAAATCAGATTAATTTGACGCCAAGCCGATTGCAGTGTGTCGTTAGTAAATTAGAGAGAAACAGGGCTATTGCCTTGTTTACAAATTCTGTGCCAACATGAGCGCACCGAAGCTGAACGGAACCAAACAAGAATTCATCGAATGGTGCAAAATTGTAAGTCAGTCATTACTACAGTATGTTCTGTTTACAATGTAATGTTTTTTGTTTTGCTTAAAACTAAGTTGATGTTCTTTGTTTTACTTAAAACCAAGTTGAAGCATTGCATTTCAGTTCAACAGTTAAGCACACGTAGTGTTGTTGTGGGGTTGAGCCAGGCACTGATTCAGCTCAAATTCTGGTGGTAGAGTACCAGGTTTTCGGTAAATAAGCCTATGGACGTTTATTTAGTTTTTGGCACTTTTTTACAACTTCAAATATAATCTAAATAAACGCGCTATTTGGAACGTACATGGGCGTTTATTTGGAGATGGCAACTGCTCTATAGCTCAGCGCTGTCTGTCTGTGATGTGGATTTTTCGGACAGATTTTTCAGCAAAAACTTTCTTTATTGAAACTCATGCTTTTTAGCCCTGATTTTTCAGGTTTTAAGTGATTTTTCATTGTCTCTTCTTTGTATTCTTTATCTCTTCCAGGACAAAATGCTTTATCTGCGGGCGCTTATTTGGAAAGGCTTTCCAAATAATCACCCAGGGGTCCACTATTGGGGGCGCGTTTGTACGGAAAAAACCGGTACCAAAGAAGCTCAGAAATCGTTTAAAGGTGGCCTAAAAATTGTACCAAAGTGCTAATTTGAGCTTAAATATATGTACAGCTAAGCTTGCTGTTTTGAAGGCAATTTTTGCGATGTTTACTTGAATTTTTAAAAACTTGCAATATGTTGATTAGCCTAAAAATTGCTCTTCAGCAAAATCGGATCGGAAACAGGTTAGAACAATGGTCTCAAGCGTTCCCATCTACTAGAGACCTAATCACATGTATGTGATTGAATTTCAGATAGGCGTGGATAGTAAGAAGCAATCTAGACAGTATCTGGAACTCTACCACTACCTGCTACACGCTTTCACAGAGTCGGATGGAAATATGGACGGAAAGATCGATTTTCACGAGTTTGAAGCCGTCATACAGGTAATGTACCGTCCAAAAAGTACTCTGTACTGTACTGTACTGTACTGTACTGTACTGTACTGTACTGTACTGTACTGTACTGTACTGTACTGTACTGTACTGTACTGTACTGTACTGTACTGTACTGTACTGTACTGTTGTACTGTACTGTACTGTACTGTACTGTACTGTACTGTACTGTACTGTACTGTACTGTACTGTACTGTACTGTTAATATTAATTGGGATAGTATTCTTAAAATCAATGCGGTCGTTTAGTTTTTCGGTTTGTTTTCTCAAATCAAACGTTTTCTTGGAAGGCAGCATCAGGCAATTTCAAACAAAATAAAACTATGTAGCGTACCCTGAGTGTACAATTTGACCTTTCCGGCGTAGTTAGTAAGAAATACAGAATCATCTAAAAGTATTAAAAACCCGTAAAACTGTACATTTCACAGCGCACTGCGTTCCAACCGCGCAAGTACGGTCTGGCGCCGAGCGAGGAGGAAATCTACAAAAGCGAGGAAGAACGGTTGACTGTTCGCAAGAAGATGTTCGATGAAGTTGACTCGAACAGTGAGTTGTTTTGGAGCAGCTTTTTCGCAACTCTAACTTAGTCAAGCTAGTTAGTATTTCAGAAGACGGAACGATAGCATTTGACGAGTTTTTGAAGTACTGTCACAACCACATCATTCAAAAAGCAAAGGTAACTTAGTATGTGAGAAGCGCGAACACTGAGCCACGCGAACAACTCATCTTCCTTGTGTTCGCTGTCTACTGGCGCGTGTGTGTATCTCTTAGGTATTGTTCGGCGGCTGTCCTAGTCTAAGGCCAACAAACACTTTTAGAGTGCACATACCAGTGTGGTGCACTTTTTATCTAGGTAACTAGGTATACCTAGTATTACCTAGTTAATATGCGGGAAAGGTACCTAGATTTACTTTACCTAGTTGCTGGTTACTCTAGTTTACCTAGTTTTACTTTACCTAGTTTTAAATCCACATAACTAGGTACTTCTAGGTAGAACAAGTTTACCTAGTTTGATATTTTTAGTTTTATGTTGCTTTTTTAGTCAGCAAACCTTCAAATTTCCCGCTTTCCCACAATTACAGTGGCCCGGAGAATGAATTTCTGACTTATTTGATCAATAAAATACAAATATTTACTTGAAATGTGTCAAATTTCGTAAATTCTAACTCCTCTAACTTCATCATTGTTCTATTGAACCAAAAATAATATTTTGTCTTGATTTCGAGCGTTTTAGGTTTGCCTAGTATTACCTAGTTTTTCTGGGCTTTACCTAGTATTACTTTACCTAGTTTCTTAGCTGAGAACTTTACCTAGTTTTTTAGGTGACAACTTTACCTAGTTTCACATTTTCAAAATGCACCACACTGGTACATACATAAACGAACAAGAAAGACTAAGTGTTCGTGTTGGCAGAAAGAGGTGTTATGAAAACGGTTTAAACATATAAACTGTTATTTCAGACCCTCTGAATACTCGGACTCAGCGAATGGAATATTAGAACTGATTAGAAGGAATTCATGTTTTCCCGTTAATTTTCGTTCAGTGTTTTTCTTATTTCTACAAATACGTTTCAATTTTAGTTTGTCACTTGATGATTATCGCATCCTGTGTGTAATACCATACATGTAACAGGTCATCCGCCGATGGGGGGAGGGGGGGGGGGGGGGGGGGGTTGGGGCTGGCGCCGGCCGGGGGGGGGTCTGAGCCAAAATTTTGGGGGAGGGGGGTGGGCACTAAAAAACGCTCAAAAATCGAAAAAATCGCAATTTTTTGGCTAAAAATTGCCAAAAATCGCTAATTTGGGCTGAAATACAGCTAAAAAGTGCTGTTTTGCAGGCGATTTTGGCAATTTTTGTGTGTGAAATTGTAAATAATTGCAAAAATTTGCTCGAAAATTTACTTGCCAGAAAAATCGGAGGGGGGGGTCGGTGAAATCGTCTCGGGGGGGGTCCCCATCCGGGGGGGGGGTCTGGCCTATTTCGGGTTGGGGGCAGACCCCCCCAGACCCCCCCTGTTACATGTATGTGTAATACACCGAATGTTGTCTTAACAAGTTATTAGGTTTCGAATAAAAAGCAAAGCTACACGCAATTTATAGAAATGATGTTGGAAAGACTGTTCCGCTTTACACCACCAACTAACTAATTGACAGAAGCCATAAAGTGGTTTTCATCACAAAGCTCCGCTTCCCACCGGCCAGACACCTGTTGTCTGTGTGTGTACTACAAGTGGCCCAAAATACTTTCAAGCTAGCAGAGATACTCTTTAGCTCTTTACTACGCGGTAGACTTTAACCAAAGCCGTTCCAACCAAACTCTATCATCCCTCTCCAAAATGGCTCCCAAACTGAATGGAGATAAAGCTGAATTCATAGAGTGGTGTAAGGCGGTAAGTTGAATTTTGCTACACAGGCCAAACCCTCACTCATCCCTACCCCCCATCGGTACAGTTTAGTGACTGCCCGATCAGAAAACACAAGTACAACTACTACTACGGGAGTTTTTCATCTATAAGACCGGGTCTTATGACAGGAAAATGCCTAAATTTGGGGTCACATTTTAGCACCAGTTACAAGACCCGGGTCTTTGTAGGCCTTGCCAGCAGGCGGGTAACCCCCAAACCCTTTCCCCCTAGTACATGTATGTTGGCACTGTATTACAGATCGCTGCAGACGAAAGCAAAAAGTCTGTACAGTACCACGAACTGTACCACTACCTATTACACGCTTTCACTGAAGCCGACACTAACTTGGACGGGCAAATCGACGTCACCGAATTTGACGGAATAATCGAGGTAAACAGTCAATCTGTTTTCACACCACTTACGAATACAGTAATAGAAATTTCTGCCTACGGTAGTCAGTTGCAGCGCACTGCCTTCCAACCTCGTAAGTACGGTCTGGCTCCGAGAGAACAGGACATGTACAAAAGTGCTGACGAGCGATTGAAAGCGCGAACGAAACTCTTTGAAGAGATGGACGCCAATAGTATATAAGTTTCGATTTTCTCTATTCAACCAATTATATGAAAACGGTAATTTTCAGTACTGTAACGTTGTTAAAAGTGTCTAGACTGCTCGTTATCTATTTCTGCTGACCACTAAGCATTGGTTTTGTCTTTCAGAGGACGGCACCATTGCCTGGGACGAATTTCTCACGTACTGCCACACGCACATTGTGGAAAAAGCCAAGGTTTAATCTGACAGAGGCGGTCTCTTCACCATTGTATGCAAATTTTTGTTTCAGAAAGTCTGAGCGCTCTTCGTCTCAAGAGTCGGCTTGCTCAGGGATCAACCAAGTTTAGGGCGCAGCTACAGTATTTGATTTAACTTTTTACCGGTGCTTATTTCTATTATACAGTACAGTCAATCAGGCACTAGCGTCGTTTTTGGTACTGGCACCACCATATATGGTACCGGTGCGTACGTAGGTAAGTGGCACCATTTATGGTACCCCCGTGTTCGGTGACTGTGGTGTACTGACATTTACCATACTCTAAAATACACATTGTTTTTTCAATATTTCAATGTGTACACATTTCAAGTTCGACTTTTTGCTGCACTAATAAACAGTAGATATTCAAATAAAGCTTTAATGGCTAAAGTACCTCAATTTCAATCCTACCCTTGTTTTCAAAGAGCGGATTTTGAGAGATTTGATTTTTCTAGCATTTCTGGCTCAAAATCTACGAAAAATTTGCATTTTCAGTACAATACACACACATACACAAATATATACAAAAATACACATTGTTTTGTTGAACGTGTATACACAAATTTCCACACACATTTGATAGTGAATGACACATTCGGGAAATCCAATATCAAACAACAGTACTATGGTGGTACCGGCACCATATACTGTATGACCCCTACCCAAGGACCATATACGTATGTATGGTTCCGCTAGCCTAGGTATCGGTACCGGTACCGTATATCGTGTCAGAACATGGCGTTCAGTGCCTGACTGTATCCATTCATGAAATAAAGCGTTCCCTTTCACAGTAAAGCTTTTAGAAGTATTACGCTAGATACAACCAACAATGTACTGTTTTTGCTGTGCCGTTTTGCAAATGTGCCTAAATGGGACATGCACTATTTTGTTGTTTGCGCTTCACGCACGACTAGTGCCCCCCTGACCGCAACTATTCTATTAAGGCGGATTATATCCTTGCCACCAGGATGGCACTGGCACTGGCACTTCAACAGACTGGCAAGTGCCACCGGTTGGTGTTACACAGAAACCGACCGTGTCCTAGCTATAGTAGGAGGAAATCTTGTCAAAGTTAACTTCACGAACTTTATCTCCTGCTCTACTTTGTTGTCGATTTCAGTTTTCAGTAAATCGAAGGGCAGGAGCCATAGATCGATTTTGTTTAAAACGGCAGTCGGACGAATTCTAGACGGATCTTGCCAGCTAGTTCTAAAGGCTGTACATGCTAATCTAGGTTTCGCTACCGAATTGCGAGGGAAGCAGCGTGCATTTCACTCATGCCATTCAGAATCCACTCGCTTTCTGTTTTGTGCAAAAATTTTCGATTTTCTTAGATACGTTTGTCTCTAGCTACCGTGCTTTACATAGTCTTAGGGTTTTCAGCACGAAAACATGAGATACTACAGTAGCAATTTGAAGATTTTCTGAGAAAACATTCGGTAATTGTGGGACACTACTACCCCCATTAGCGGAAATCTACCATTTTAACTTAGAGTAAGATTGAATCTAAAAGTAAGTCTAACTTCATCCCAAGGTTCATTCACCCCGAACCTACGTAGAAGTCTAAAACCTGGTCACAGTGCTGAATAGAAGCCCTGCATAGGTTCCAAATAAGTGGGGGATAATGTCACTGTATCTAAATCGGATAATCAGCACCTCATGCATAAAGACGATGTCCAAGAAGCAAAGGCTCATAAATGAAACCGGTCTCTAACTGCGGTGCAGACTAATCTTGTACAAAACAGAAAAAAGCAATTTTCAAGTCTCGTATATAGAAAGCTCAGCGCGCGCCAAATTTAAACGTATAAACTATTATTTGGTACGAATAAACTGTCAATAATACATTTTTGCGGGCTTTGGCGCGCTGCCGCGCTTTCAAGATTATGCAATCCCTTAACTGCCTTTCTAAACGGCATCAAAAGACGTCTCTAAAAGGACTAAATATAAAAATCTACCAGGCACTCGCCCGCCAGATGCGAGGGACCGAAGATAGCTTTAGTATTTTACTGCGCCACGGTGGGGTTGAGCTGCCGAAATTAGTTTTATTAAACCGCATCTAATTTCTATTCGGAATTTCCATCCAGAGACCTTACACTCCAACGCATTATGCTATGTTTTACCAGATGTAACAGGAATCAGAAGAGTACGAGGAGCCGCGTCGGTGGCTCAGTGGGTAGCTTGCTGCCTCTGAGTCACGGCGGCCCCTGCATCCCTAGCGGTTGTAGTGGTTCATCCTCTCGGCGCGGCAAGTTTCTTGCTGCAAAGAGTTGGTCGTCGGCATAAAGCTCCACCCAGGCCACCGAAAGCTGGTTACAGCGAGTAGATAAAATGGGAACCAACTGGATCTGCCATAGCACCGAAGCCGCTCCTACAGCATGCCAACTTGGAGAAAGAGCAATGACGTCAGGAGTTGTCCACGGAAACCGACTAGGCCGGGGGGCCTCTCTCACACCAGGGGCGGACCTAGCGGACGTTGGGAGCCGACATCACCATGACGTCAACGCGCCAGGGACTTTCTTAAGTACCTGGCGCCCAACAGCATGGCTAGAGTGGCTGGCAGTGATAGAAGGGAAACGTCCGAGATGACGAAACCACGGGGGTAGCGGAATGGACCTCGAGTCTGATCGCAGGCCGTAAGGCCCCCCCGCAAATCGGATCGGATCGGAGTACGAGGAATGGAGTAAAAGCATGCCCTGCCATAAACGTTAAACTTGAAACATACTTCTTCGTTCAATTTAACAAAGTTCGGCTTGCATGACATGATTCCATTTAGTTAGCTTTAGGTTTGGCCCATTAACACGCTGCCAAATATCATCTCATCACGACAACTCAGCCACTCTTAATCCAATATTCTACTAGTGTTCACTACCCTATATAGTCTCTGCTCTCTGGTGCAATTGCCATCTACGTACCTACTAAGCCGGTTTCCTTTTCTGTTGCTTCAATAATGGCACCGAAAATGAACGGAACTAAGGAGGAGTTTATCGAGTGGGTTAAAGCGGTAAATTTTAGCTGAAGAACAAGGATTGTGGGTAAAAGTTGAAAGTTTAGCTAGCCAACGATCCTCAGAAAAAGTCGGCCGAATATGTGCAACTCTATCACTACTTGCTTCATGCATTTGTGGAGGCTGATACAGATCTCACAGGACTGATTGATGCAGCCAAGTTCGATAGCATTATTGAGGTGACTTACCGTACCGTACCGTACCGTACCGTACCGTACCGTACCGTACCGTACTGTACTGTACTGTACTGTACTGTACTGTACTGTACTGTACGCGCTGAAAGGCATGTGCAACTCACAATTCCGGCCTTGTAACATGGCCTCCAGACGATGCCATACCCGATTTTCCGGGAAGCAATTTTTACAACTGTTTTAGAATTCCAGCGCTTTTTAGCCGTATTCAGCTGCAATTAGCGGTTTCTTCACGATTTTTAGCTCAAAAGTTCCAATTGTAGCCCATTCTGTGCGTTTTTAGCGCCTACATAGCTCTGGAATTCGGGTTTTCATCCCCAAACCCCACTAAGAATGACCTCTCTGTTACACGAGATACCAACTACGTAACGTACCCACTTACTAATAGATCAATTTAGCGCACCGCTTACCAGCCTCGGAAATTCGGCTTGGCTCCCCGGGAACAGGACATCTTCCACACTCCGGAAGAACGACTTCAGGCGCGCACCAAGCTATTCAACGGAATGGACTTCGACTGTAGGTGTTCTGCAATCTTGCTTGTCTACGTTCAATCTACAGTCAGCCAAATAACAATACAGTCATGTCTCGTTAATCCGGACAAGTTGGGACCGGCCAATTTTGTCCGGATTAGCGAATTTCCGGATTAACGAATCAAAGCTAAAACACTGTTTTTTAGGTCAAAGGTCTAAATAACAGCTTTTTGTTAGTTGCAGATCAGATTCTGCAGCTGTACCTCCTAATTAAAACCCAAAAACTTATTTCAGCTGATTACAGCTCCTAAAAAGGCAAAAATAAGCACATTCTGACTGAAAGAAAAACATTATTCAATTGAAAATTCACACCTGAATTGAAAAATTGCGCATGGATTTTGTCCAAATTAACCAAATCCGGATTAACGAATCACTTTACTATACAAATTTCTAAGTTGGGACCCCAAATCTTCTGTCCGGATTAACGAATTCGGATCCGGATTAACGAGTCATATAATGAATTGGGATAAGAAAAATTGGGACCTGGCCTAATCTTGTCCGGAAGGTGAATATCCGGATTAACGAGGTCCGGATTAACGAGCCATGACTGTATGCATATTATGGCACCACCACTAAAATCGAGGCCTTAGGTGTATGGTGCCGGTACCTAACCTATACTGAATGGTATCACTTAAAGTTTTTGGCACAGGTACCATATACACACGTTGTTCTTTCCCTGACTGTATACGTACAGTAGCCAACATTTTAGCCGATGGCACTATATCGTTTGACGAGTTTCTCAAGTACTGTCATCAGCACATTGTAGAGAAGGCTAGGGTAAGTTACCTACCTCTTACATGTAGCAGGTCATCCGTCGAACCGGGAGGGTAGGGGCTGACGCCGGCCGGGAGGTCTGAGCCTAAGTCCTAGCGGAGGAGGTTGAGGGCATGCAAAAACTAGGTAATCGAATAAGGGGAGGGGGGTTCGTCAAATGATTGCTATTTATTACGGTGGGGGGAAGGGGGTTGTCGATCTTATTAAGTAATTTTTTAATGTGCAGAATTCGTTGAAGTGGCCATAATTTTAATTATTTTAACATGCAGTACATCATACATGTACTAGGGGGTTGGGGGGGCTACCCCCCTAGCTGAACAGGCCAACACCCCCTCACCCCCCGAGACAGGTTAATGGACCCCCACCCCACCACCCCCCCCCCCCCGACTCAAAAATACAAGTACTAGTAGTGGCTCCAGTGCTAACAAACTGGCTCAGAAATCACTAATTTTTAGCTCGCTTGAAAAGCCTTTGGGAACCGAATTTAACGTTTCCACTACTGATATTTAAGAGAAATCGGTGTTTTTGGCAGCCCTTTTTGTCATTTTTTGTTTTTTAGCTCTAAAACGCTATTTGGCAGATTAAAATAGCGATTTTTAGCGTCCTTACTGAAAAAACATGCTAAAAACGCATTTTCAGGCGTTCTGGAGCGTTTTGAAATTTGGGACCCCTATCGGGCGAACCCCCCCCCTCGACCCCCCACCTGAGGAAACGCCCCCCTACCCCAGGTCGGCCCGGAGCTGTACGTAACTGAATTACTTTTGACTACGTAACTTACTTACTAAGCTCGCAGATCGAACTGGTACGTATGGGACAATACAATGAAGGATTGACAACA
>JASANB010006777.1:0-27219 GCA_030248155.1 Sabatieria punctata
AAAACATAACACACAGATAAGTTTGCTAGAATGGTCAGCGAAAGAGGGGCGACACCATAAGAACACACACACGTACGATACGGCTCAATGACCGTAGGACATCGGTCGACCATCAAACTATTATCGTTTTAACCGGAGCAAAGTAGCAAAGATAAGCTAATGAGCCATAGTAAGTGTCGGCACTTGTCAATCTACTACTACTACTACTAGTTATGGCAAAAGGTCTCAAGTCAAAATGTTTATTCAAATTGAACTGTCCAAGCAGAACAAGAACAACTAATTTGGACACCTGATCAGGGTAGTTGAGTCAGTTGACAGCTGGCTTTAGGAGTTGGAGTTGGGTCCGCGCCTACGGCCGGGTCCTTGCACGGCCACGTTGACAAATCTCCGGTTGTACTGGATGCGTCGCTTGGCTCGTCCTACAAACATCGACGCCTTCCTCTAAACCACACTACCTACGGTTGCTGACCGGTTTTCTTTTTCTTCTTTTCGTTCCGTTCCACCTTGGGAGTCTGACCTCGCACTTTTCCGGCACGCGCCAGCGATCCGTGCACCTTTCCTGAAACGGCCGGGTATTAGTAGTTCGTCTGTCTGTCTGTCGGTGAGGAGAGAAAGACAACCTCCGAGCAGTCTGGAGCTCAGTTCGAAGCTGGAGACATGGTCGCTGCTCACCAGCTGATCCAGCGCAACCGAGTCTTCCAAAGGAACGCCCTCCAAACTGACCAGTTGGTCGGCCACAGCCAAGCCCTCTCGACTCTCCAGCATCAACTGAAATTACACGTCTCTCTGTCTGTCTCTCTGTCTGTCTGTCTGTCTGTCTGTCTGTCTGTCTGTCTGTCTGTCTGTCTGTCTGTCTGTCTGTCTGTCTGTCTGTCTGTCTGTCTGTCTGTCTGTCTGTCTGTCTGTCTGTCTGTCTGTCTGTCTGTCTGTCTGTCACAGTCTCAGTCAAGGGAATAACAGTCAATAATTTTTCTGCCCCTACAATAGACTACCGCCACATGGTGTCACGCCCGTCAACTTTTGTAGCAAATGAACGATAGCGGTACCATCCACCAGATAGCCCGAACGTGGGGAACCCACCATACCATGCAGTACCACTGCCCAAGTTCAAGTATCACTTCAATTCAGAGCCTGATTGTAATAAGGTATCCGGTGTACCGGTACTACACATGTTTCTTGAGTTCCACTGTCTTTCGGACAGCTCAGGACACCCCGCGCTTTTTTTACAGCCTTTGAATGGGGGTAGCCCTGCCTACAAAACGAACAATGAACCCTCCCTCTTGCTGCCATAAGGTGCACAGGCAGCGCCGGTTCGGTTCCCAGCATACATGTAACAGGTCATCCGCCGATGGGGGGAGGGGGGGTTGGGGGGGTCTGGCGCCGGCCGGGGGGGGTCTGAGCCAAAATTTTGGGGGAGGGGGTGGGCACTCAAAAACGCTCAAAAATCGAAAAAATCGCAATTTTTTGGCTAAAAATTGCCAAAAATCGCTAATTTGGGCTGAAATACAGCTAAAAAGTGCTGTTTTGCAGGCGATTTTGGCAATTTTTGTGTATGAAATTGTAAAAAATTGCAAAAATTTGCTCGAAAATTTACTTGCCAGAAAAATCGGAGGGGGGGGGTCGGTGAAATCGTCTCGGGGGGGGGGGGGCAACCGGGGGGGGGGTCTGGCCTATTTCGGGTGGGGGGCAGACCCCCCTGTTACATGTATGGTTCCCAGTCAGCTACTACCCATGGTTACCATTTGTTCTGAGTTGTATCACCACATGACTGAAAATATGTGGTACCACAGCGCCGCCTCTGAAGGATTGGAAGGAGTGATCAGTATGACTTACTACGATTGTTAGGCACACTAAAGACCGAGTGTACTAAGATTCCCAGCCTATTCAGAATAATGTTGTAGCATTCGATGTAGTAGGTAGGTGTGACATTGCTTATCGCGAAAATTTCTAAAGTCATGGAGTTGATCAAGTCTGTTGGAACAAAAATTGTAAGTGTTAAAGGCGTTTACCTTCAGTTCGGCCACGGTAGCATTCTGGGGCACATCAAGCGTGTGCGTGGCCCCGATACCTCGCACGAAAATCTGCATACTGATTCACCTCTGGGCACTAATTTGCTCAACAGCAGAAACTAAAATCAGTACAAATAGGAAGGAGCACAAAATTAAACACGGAACAACTAACTGTTTGAATAATGTATGTAACAGGCAAACATACATGTACTGGAAATAACGGAGGAGTATGAGTTTTCAGGTAGGAATAAGACGGGACTGAAGTTGTTTAAAAAACTAGCGATGGACGGACGGGACAAAGCGATATAGGCTGACCGCCAGCCGATTCAAAAGGTTGCCAAAATTTGAGAGGAGTGTGGGGGTCGAGGTTGGTAGGAGCTGATCGGCAAGGTTAAATGACGCCCGAGGACTATTGTATATTAGGTAAAAGTTGAGGGGTATGACCCGTCAAAATACACGTAAAAGAGCGGGTTGCGCTCATCAACAAAGGCCAAATCCCCGGTTATATTTTCGCCAATTTATTTTTCAGACCTATTTTTGCAATTTCAGGTAAGAAAATTTTATGTAAAACAGGCTTATTATCACATTTTTTTGCGATTTAGCTCTAAATACTGATTTTTAGTACTCTACTCTACACGGGAAATTGGGCTCAACCCCGGCCTGGCCCAAACCCTACAACCCTTTCCGGCGGACGAACTGTTACATGGAAAGAAAGGTGAAAAAGTTAGGCATGTGCAAGAGCGTAGCTGGGAATCGAACCCAGCACCTTTGGATTTCCGGTCCAATGCACTAACAACTATGCTACACGCCGATGCTAGACAAACACCTTAACTAGACTCTTGACAAGCCAGACAAACATGTCGGTCAATCAGGGAGGGTAGGGCGATTTCGGAAAATCGGTCGCCAAAAGTTTCGGCGAAGGGGTCTGCCCAGGCTATAAACGCCATCAGGCAAGTCATTCTTCAGGAAAACCGTCAGTCTAAGCGATTAGGATTGAAATTTGCAGAAACCAACATCCTAGTCGAAAACAGCAAAATAGTGCTACAATAAGAATGCCACTTTTAAAATTAACCGCAGAATGAATTCTATGGTAGCGAAAAGACAGGTTTAAACCATATATGGGCCGGCGGGTGAAGGGACCCCCCTCGCCGGACATGCGCCATCACGGAGGGAGAAAATTTTCGCTTATTTAAGGCAAAATAGGCGCGGCAAAAATATTTTTTACTTTTTTCGGGGACCCCTCCGGATTTTTCCGGCCCATGTATGGTTTAAACTGGGCACCATTTGCAGCAACAAACAATATTACAACAATCAAAGCTAATAATATCAACATTATGAAAAGTATTCATCTCTGCGGTTCAAACCGACTCAAGCATACAAACAGAAATAGAGACATAGACCTTCCAAGATTTATACACACGCAAAAAGTGGAGTGGAGACTATAAATTTTCTCTTCAATTCAACCGCAAACAATCACTTCATGGCTTTTGATGGTTTCTTACCGGAGCAGTGTGTGATCTACTTTCTAAAAACTACAACTGATTTTATAAAGATAAAAAATAGGACGAACATTATTAAGAACGAGCCACAGTCATTGGCGGGCGGTTGTCTGCCATCTGGATCGTAGCAAATTCCACAGAGGCTGTCCACAAAATGCGCACGTAGTTGTGTTCTTGCTGACAAAGATCTTATTTCCGCAGCTGAAAAGTCAAATACAGTCGCGTCTCGTCAATGTGGTCATTTGGTGAGGTTTTCTTAAGTGCCGTCCAATATCTTTAGCACTAAATTAACCTTCTACAAATCCGACGACTAAATGAAACGATTTTTCAGTCTCCGTTAGCGTCCATTTGTGGAAGTTCCACTTATTAAAATAGTTTTTGTTTTATGTATTCCACCATCCCGTTGATCATGAGACCTATTTGGCAGTGGAATTGACTCATACATGGGCCGGGGGGGTAAGGGGGGTATACCCCTTCCCCTCGGCCGGCCATACCCCCCTCCCCCACCCTCATGGAGGGAGGAAATTTTCGCTTATTTAAGGCAAAATAGGCGTTTTTTTGCCTTTTTTTCGGGGTGGGGACCCCCCGAGGACTGCAACCCCCCCTCCGGATTTTTCCGGCCCATGTATGAATTGACTGTAGGAATCTGAGAAAGGAAGAGGACGGCACACGCACACACATGTACTAGGAGTTATCCCCTAATGGAAACGCCAAACCACCTCACCCCCACCCCCGAGACAGGTTCAGGGACCCCCATCATTACATTCGGTTCCCAAAATGGGCTTTGGTATTCGGTATTGCATATTTTCGTAATAGGTTCTCTAGGTATGACGGAATTGAAGTTAGTTCGCAAAAAAGTGTCAAAATTCGGTAGGGAACAACGGGCGGCCGGGGGTGTTGTCTGCCAGACGATAATTCGGCAGATCGCCCTATACATGAATGCCAGTCATTGTATGAGAGTGACGGTAGTCAATATGACGACAAATTCAAATCTCTGACCACGTTTAGCGGAAATTATCAAGAAAGGGCGTAAAATACGAGCCATCTAAGACAGTTAGTAGCTACCTCTGGCAGTCAACTAGCTCCACCTTCAAACTGACAGTTTGGACAAGGCTGACCATTTTGCCATGCAGCCAGTCACTCTCTGCCACCACACCAGTTACGTCGAACTGTTTCAAAATAGCAATGGGAGTGGAGCAGCGTTTTTTGATGTGCTGAAGCAACAGGTCGTACGATTTGGCTTGAAATCCACAACTCGAACACTCATTCTCAGCCATCAAGCGAAGCAACGGAATTCTATGTCTGACACAGTAACAGAAGACGTAGTGCAGGTGACAGCGACGCACGTGTTCAGCCAGTGAAGCGGCCAACACCGGCCGTTTACACATAGAACACTTCCTTCTTGCATTACTAGCCACGCACTCTGGTGCAGGCTGCGCGACCGGTTCAGGTGGAACCAATTCGGTTTCCGACTTGATAACGACAGTAGCAGGGACGAGAGATCCCGAAAAGCCGGCTTCTTCCTCCTCTTCTTCTTCGGTTTTTATGATAGCAGGAAGGGGAGGAGAAATGATCGGCGGTAGCTGAGTCAGTTGGGAACTGGGATCCTTCCGAGTCGTCATCAACTTCCTGTGGTGGTAAGTGAACGCTTTCGCTGCCTTCTTCAATTTTCGACCTTGCTGCGTGTTCTTCAGCACAGTTGGTCGAGCCATTTTTCGAATCACATACAACTTTGTCTCGGTTGCCATTTTCGAATTAGATCGTCTTTTTCTGATAACCACTGGTTCAGACTGCACTCTGTAACTAGCCTCCAACAGTCATATAAATAAGAACACATGGATCTCTTCCATACATGTAACAGCTCCGGCCCGACCTGGGGGAGGGGGGTTTTCCTCAGGTGGGAGGTCGAGGGGGGTTTCGCCCAGAGGGGGGTCCCAAATTTCAAAAAGCTCCAAAACGGCTTGAAATGCGTTTTTAGCACATTTTTTTCAGTAAAGACGCTAAAAATCATTATTTTAAGAGCCAGTCTCTGAACCGATCGAGTTTCAGTATTCAGACCCAAAAATGAAACTTTGGCGTGGAGGGCTCAAAGTTGGAGGACTAATACGTCTTGATTGGTTATGTAACCACCGCAAAGAATTTCCAGATTCGACGCTCCACGCTCGAGATATGGCCTTCTAAAAATCGGCCCGCTTAACTATGGGACCAAAATTTCGATATCGAATTTCTGACTTGCTGATCGGAATTCAGACCTAACAAACGGGGTTTTTGCGTAACTTTTTGAGTAGTTTAAGAATCTTTTACTAAATTTCATTTTTGGAAAAAAAAAATTTTTTTCCCCCTATCGGGGGGCATAACTCGTCTGGAACCCCCCTAGACCGTTCTTTTTATTTCAGATTATTGTAGCGCTATATCTTAGCTACACGCCGGTGTAAAACATTACCGGCTACCGGACGGCAAACACTGAAATATTTGCGTTCAAAAATTAAAAATGCCACATTTTGCATGTTTCACTGTGCCCAAAAATTTTCAACTTCATGTTCCAGCTTACCAATTGGAGTTGAATGCCAAAAATTGATGTCTAAGCTGTACTTTTTGAGTAGTTTAAGAAAGTTTCATTGAATTTCATTTTTGAAAAAAAATATTTTTCGCCCCCCCCCCTATCGGGGGGCATAACTCGTCTGGAACCCCCCTAGACCGTTCTTTTTATTTCAGATTATTGTAGCGCTATATCTTAGCTACACGCCGGTGTAAAACATTACGGGCTACCGGACGGCAAACACTGAAATATTTGCGTTCAAAAATTAAAAATGCCACATTTTGCATGTTTCACTGGGGTACATAAATTTCCAACTCCATGTTTCAGCTAACTAATTGGAGTTGAATGCTAAAAATTGATGTCTAAGCTGTACTTTTAGAGTAGTTTAAGAAACTTTCATTGAATTTCATTTTTGGAAAAAAAATTTTTTTTCGTCACCCTATCGGGGGGCATAATTCGTCTGAAACCCCCCTAGACCGTTCTTTTTATTTCAGATTATTGTAGCGCTATATCTTAGCTACACGCCGGTGTAAAACATTACGGGCTGCCGGACGGCAAACACTGAAATATTTGCGTTCAAAGATTAAAAATGCCACATTTTGCACATTATGTACCCCAGTGGAACATGCAAAATGTGGCATTTTTAATCTTTGAACGCAAATATTTCAGTGTTTGCCGTCCGGCAGCCCGTAATGTTTTACACCGGCGTGTAGCTAAGATATAGCGCTACAATAATCTGAAATAAAAAGAACGGTCTAGGGGGGGTTCCAGACGAGTTATGCCCCCCGATAGGGGGCGAAAAAAAAATTTTTTTTCCAAAAATGAAATTTAGTAAAAGATTCTTAAACTACTCAAAAAGTTACGCAAAAACCCCGTTTGTTAGGTCTGAATTCCGATCAGCAAGTCAGAAATTCGATATCGAAATTTTGGTCCCATAGTTAAGCGGGCCGATTTTTAGAAGGCCATATCTCGAGCGTGGAGCGTCGAATCTGGAAATTCTTTGCAGGTCATTGATAACTTGTCAATATGTTTTAGTGTTCCAACTTTCAGCCCTCTACGCCCAACTTTCAATTTTGGGTCTGAATAGGGTAAAGGGCCAAGACTCGATCGGTTCAGAGACTGACTCTTAAGCTGCCAAATAGCGTTTTAGAGCTAAAAGCAAGCAAAAAATGACAAAAAGGCTTCCAAAACACCGATTTCTCTTAAATATCAGCAGCGGAAACGCCAAATTCGGTTCCTAAAGGCTTTTCAAGCGAATTTTAGGCTAGAAATTAGTGATTTCTGGCCAGTTTGTTAGTACTGGAGCCACTACTAGTACTTGTATTTTTGGATCGGGGGTGAGGGGGGTTTGGCCTTTTCAGCTAGAAGGTAACCCCCCTACTACGTGTATGATCTCTTCCTTCAAGCTTAACTAAAGGATTATGTGGTTGATGCTGAGAAAATGTGGTAACCAACCAAAAAATCAAAGGTGAGCGGCAGATGCACATACCGAGCTGGCTGAAGATCAGCGGGTTCATTCTTATCTGTTGCGTCGATATGGCACTTTTTGACGTGTTCCATCACGGAATCTGATGCCACTTTTGACCACTCTAAACAATACACCATTAGTCTGTTCAGTAGAGGTGGCACACACGGACTAGGGTCATTTCGACAGAATTTAAGACACAGTAAAAGGAAACGTTGGGACGCATAAGCCACAAAATAGACAAAGCCAGAAAAATGTAGACAAGCGTTCAGGCAAAACCAGTGTCCCATTTTTGCGGATTTTTAGATAAATTGCTGGAAAACACATTTGTTACAATATTTTATCTTTGAAGGCAATTTTTTTATTTTTTAATTTAGAATTTTTTAAAACCGTTTAAAGGTGTCTGGCTTGCAAGTACAGGCTCTCCACTTTTGCACCTCTAGTCAGCTAACAAACCAGTTCGAAAACAGGCATAAACACTGTCCACAACTGCATAATCTCACCGAAAGAAAATTGGCTTTAGAGGCACGTCTAGGTGAATCTTAAGGAAGGATTTCTTAAACTGTTAAGTTCACTGTTAGGTTGAGTGCAAAAGAAGTTGCTTGCTAGATAAAATCTTGGCTGCTGCGAAAAATTTTACAAAAAATTGCATATGTGAATTTTGCGACTATTTGCCATAATTTGTTCATTGATTTGTCAAAAAACTACTTGAGCCTTAAAAAAGCTTTTTTTTAAATATAATTTTGACCCTAACAACTGTGTGACAAAAGAGCCCGTAGGCCTTTTCTTTAGTTTTTCAAATGGCTACAATTATTATTGCTCTACGCTTGTAGCGTAGTCTTGCCAAATCATAGCTAGATAGCGCTTCGTATGTATCTGAATTAATCATATAGAGCAATACCCCTCGGTCGGCCATACCCTTCGGAAATCCTGGCTACATTTTTTGGAGGGACAATTTTGATTGGATCGGCGATCTTTTTGGGGAGACCGACATGAACTCCTACCGCTCAGCCGCCCTACCCCCTTTTCGACGACCTTTTTAGAAGCAGCTGACAAACTCGGTCATACCCTCTCGACGGTTAATACACCTTATAAATTTCTGCGACCTCAAAAGCATCCAAACGTAAACTTCAAGTAGTCCTCACACTGATGATCCATCACCATGACACAAACAGCCCTGAATTCAGATTAGCGATGCAAGTGGTATCCGGTATTATTCGGTGTTTTTTTAGCTATTTCGTATTTTTTATACCAAACAATATCAAACAGTTCAAATAACTAAATGATTAGATTTTTAGCGATTAATTCAGCATAATTTGCGAAAGTATGCTATGTAAGAACATTTATACTCAGTTTCCTCTTTATTTGCAATTTACTTAAAGTTTAACATTGCAGATTACGCAAAACAAGACGTCACTTTACCGTTTCTAAGCAATAGGACAAAAAAATCGGACAAGTTTAGCAATAACAGCGATACATGGAAAATTCGTAAGGTGCAGGTGTGCGTTAATAAACAATAACTGCTCCACCTTATCGAGACTGAGCCTAGACCGCTCATCATCGTAGATCTTTCGAAGCCAATGAATCCAACGCTTCACGTCCTAACTTTGACGGTATTAGCATGCCTTGTTGGGCCATTTTAACTTGTTGGGCCCTTTTCGCGCTCTATGGGGCCTTTTGACACGGGCCCGTTTGCCGTTTGGGCCGTTACGTACGGCACATTATCAATTGTTCTACACTGACGTCAGTGTATTTTGTTCTTGCAAACACTTCAAGTAGCTACAATACTAGCTTAGCTACCTACTTAATGAATGTAGCCAAATGGATTACCTACTTCGTTTGCAAGCGTTTTTCGCAGTGGTCGTGGAATGTGTCTTCGTTCCGTTCCGTATTTTATCGGCAACGGTGGTTTCAACTTCTCTCTTCATCATCATCCACCACAGGTGACTTTTTTCTTCATCACGGCTCGTGTCGCTTCGGTGAAAGTGAAGGCTATGTTCTGAGCGTCCAACAAACGAAGGAAAGATTTTGCCGCAAAACTCACATGGCCACTGCTCTCTTCTGTTGCAGGTCATTATGCAATACGATGAAATGAGGGTGATTTTCCAAACACAACACCGCGACCGCACTAGGGATGGGACCGGTATACGGTATTATACGGTATCATACGGTATTATACGGTATTTTTGGCTATACGGTATTATACGGTATACGGTATTTTTTATACCGTATAATATCGTATAATAATACCGTATAGTTGTTAAAACGGAATCAGCCAGATTTTTGCAGTAAATTCATGTCATTTTCGCGCTTTTAAAGGTGCCAGTACTGTTTTTTGGTTTTGTAAACAATGTTATCGGTTAGAAAAACACAAAAATCTACCTTTATGGCAGTTTTTTTGGCTTCCTAGAAATGGAAAATGTGATATTACAAGTACTTGTCAAATGTTGAGAAACCTGCAATTTTGCTTTTGAATAAAATCAACATATCTTTGGTTAGCATTTCACTAATTTGAAGTGAAGCAAATCTGTCCAACCAAAATACAGTTGATACTTACAATAGGCATAATTCAAAATAAATTTAATATATTGTCGGCTCAGCTTCAAAACTTTAAATAAACAGACAGTACTACTTACAAAACAGATAACAATAAAAAAATAGCCGTGTTTTTAGCAGGAAAGGCCGACCACAAAAAATAATTTATGTTTTTGACCAGAACTTGACGATATACTAGCGTAACTGGGTGTTTTAAAGCGTTTGCAGCATACTATACGGTATACGGTATTATACGGTATTATACGGTATCGAAAACACTATACGGTATACGGTATACGGTATACGGTATTTTTATACCGGTCCCATCCCTAGACCGCACCGCACAAAAAATGGCAAACCCTAATCTGAACGAGCGGTGCGAGCGTGCGAACCGCACCATACCGTAACCATAGCAGCGCCGCAACGCTCCGAACTTGCATCAAATTCAAACCGCTCAGTACTGGCACACCGCTTCAAGTCTTCAGGCCTACCATTCACTTTGTTTAGATCATGCACGACTTCGACTTCGAATTCTTAAGAGTCGGTGTCTGAGCCAGGCGACCCTCCCTATGCACAAAAATAGGTCGACCTATCCGATTTTGCTCAAAATTTGCACAAATGATGTATCTTGGGGGAAACTAACCTGCACCAACTATGAGCCCCAACTCCGCCTAATACGCAAATTACTTGGGGTCAAAGGCCAAATTTGGGTTAACTTTTCGGACCGAACATAAAAACATCGATTTTCAGCTTACAGCGTCCCGATTTTTTTAAACAATAGAGCGTATCCCAAGCTATCAAATGAGCTATACCACGTATTTCTGTCTTTACGTACACAATACTTGTAACAGTTTTTCTGATTTTTTTCACTTTCCCGAAAGTCACATTTTTGGCTGTAGAACCAACTCTCTTCACGGCCTATCTTATGAATAAAAAATTGCCTGGCTCGGCTTTCACTTTGGTTCTACAGCCAAAAATGTGACTTTCGGGAAAGTGAAAAAATCAGAAAAACGGTTACAAGTATTGTGTACGTGAAGACAGAAAGGCGTGGTATAGCTCATTTGATAGCTTGGGGTATGCTCTATTGTTTAAAAAAATCCGGTCGCTGTAAGTTGAAAATTGAGGTTTTTATGTTCGGTCCAAAAAGTTAACCCAAATTTGACCTTTGACCGCAAGTACTTTGCATATTAGGCGGAGTTGGGGGGCTCATAGTTGGTGCAGGTTAGTTTCCCCCAAGGTACATCATTTGTGCAAATTTTGAGCAAAATCGGAGAGGTCGACCTATTTTTGTGCATAGGGAGTTCAGTAGTACAGGGTTGTCTGGCTCAGACAACGACTCTTAAACCCCAATTTTTTTAGCCGCGTCGTTGGCTCAGTGCGTAGCTCGCTGCTTCTGAGTCACGGCGGCCCCTGCATCCCTAGCGGTTGCAGTGGTTCATCCTCTCGGCGCGGCAAGTTTCTTGCTGCAAAGAGTTGGTCGTCGGCACAACGCTCCACCCAGGCCACCGAAAGCTGGTTACAGCGAGTAGGTAAAATGGGAACCAACTGGATCTGCCATTGCACCGAAGCCGCTCCTACAGCATACCACATTGGAGAAAGATCAATGACGTCAAGTGCTGGCTGAGACGACACAACAAGGCTATACCGGTTTAGTCCTCCGGCCGGGCGGCAGTGGACGCTGTCAGCACCATGACGTCACCACGCCAGGCGCTCTCTTAGTATCTGGCGCCCAACAGCATGGCTAGAGTGGCTTGGCAGTGAAAGGAGGGCAAACGTCCGAGGAACGGCCCGTGAAAGGAGGGCAAACCCGTCAGCAACCATTCAACACCAGAATGTATGCAGGCTCGACCGTTTTGGTAGTGATCGACGAAGATACGGACGTAATCAACCGGACAGAAGCTTTTGCAACATCTGACAACACCTATCTGTCTTATTTTATTAATAAACATGGAGTGGAACTCAAGTTTTCCCTAAAAAATAACGGACCGACTGTCGTCTGGAAGTAAAATGTTGCTGCTTTCTGTTGAAAAAGTCTTCTGAACGGACAAAACACAAAAAAAATGTTCTGCCGGTGCCCAGAAACCCACTTCATACCTCAAATGCTTTTGAAAGTGTAAAAAACCGCACCTAAATGCGCTTTCTATTTCCTACTGCAGTAGTTTTTCCTACTTCAGTATAGCTACTGCAGTAGCGCGGCGGCGCGGGCGCGGGTGTTTATACTCCTACCGAAGACTACTGAAGGAGTCGGCCAACCTACTGCAGTAGGACTAGGAGCATAAACAGCGCTTTAGTACCTGGCGCCCAATAGCATGGCTAGAGTGGCTGGCAGTGATAGAAGGGAAACGTCCGAGATGACGAACCACGGGGGTCGCGCAATGGCGCATTGGTCTGAGTGTAGGGCCGTAAGCCCTCCCCGGCAGTGGCGTATCCAGAATTTCTGAAAGGGGTGTAAAATTTTGAAAGGGTAAAAAATTTAGCAAAATTTGCCTTCAAAAAAAACGCGTTTAAAACACATTCCAGGCTTAAAATTAACAGAAATTACAAGTTTTAGAGTTTTAAGTGGCCTGGTTGGGCTTCTGCCCGACCAGAGCGAAAAATTTTTGAAAATTTAGCGTTCAAAAACGCATTTAACCGGCATTCTGAGCACAAAACAGACAGTTTTGGTATATAATTCATTAGTTTCGCTTATTTTTGACAGAATTTCTCTTCCTACCTCCACCGCAAAGGGGGTGTACCACCCTACACCCCCTGGATACTCCAGTGCCCCCCCGCACATCGGATCCGATCGGAAAGCACCTCCTACGTAAATACAGGGAGCAAAAAAATTCGGACCGAAAAAAATTAGGAAGTAAGAATTTTCGGCAGGGGCAAATAAAATCCTGAAAAATACAGGGTGTAAATTTAAAGGGGGTGCACAGTTTAGGGCAAAGCGACCCAAAAAACACAGGGCTCAAAAAGCACCTTGAAAAATACAGGGCAGACTATATCGGAGGCATATGGGCATTCTGACGGCAAATCGTCAGCTTTACTGATTGCCGTAACCGAATCGGCCGATTCTCGGTTGATACATCGGATTAGCGAATCGGAGTTGGCCAGAAAATGTGTGAGTGAAAGCCCAGACCGTATCGAAGAAGTACCTCAGCTACAAGAGTTGAAATCGTTGCAAAGTGTAGAAAAATCGCCAGTTAACTGATTTTCACTACCGAATCGGCGGATTCTCGGGATAGTATTTCGGAATTACGAATGGGAGTTTGCCAAACGAGATGTGAGTGTTAACACAAAAGCACATTGAAGAACTATCATACTTTGAAGATTTGAAATCGTTGCAATCTGAACGAAAATCGTCATCAGTTTCACTGATTTCCGCAACTAATAGATCGGCCGATTCTTCAGACAAGACTTTGCTGAACATAAGTGGTGCGCGAACTGTGAGTAGCGGCTGGATGATCAAAGTGATGAACGATCTGGGAGGCAATGAGTGGCAGGCAGGCCTGAATCGGACCTGAATCAGGGTGCCAGCGCTTAAGCGATTTGAATTTGGCGCTCGCCCGGAGCGTTGAGGCGCCGCTTTGGTTACGGTGTGGTGCGGCTCACACGCTCGCACCGCTTGTGCAGATTACGGTTTGCCCAAAAAATCGGTATGACTGGGAAGATCACTCGATTTGCAAATTTTGAACACAGAAGACCGAATGTGGTATCAAATGACTGCTGACGATCTCTTGATTATTATTTTACACACCAACAGCTAATTACTGCATGCTATATTTAGCTACGTGTTTTTGGTCTCGGAACAAACCCTTTAAAACGCGCAGCGCGTAAAGCGCATCCAAATTGTAAATCTTTAAAAAATATGACCCAATCCGGTATCAAACAACTGATTTTGACTTCTAGATTATTGTTTTACACTCTAACACACCATCGCATCCAACAGCGATTGCTGCATGCTGCCTCAGATTACGCGTTCGCGTGATATCCCTTACTTCACCGATTATCAACCGATTACCCCCGGAACCCACTTCGAAAACTTGCTATAAAGTTCATACGTATAGACCTACATTTGCACCCAAGGCCTGATCGGTAGACCAGATTACCTCACCAGGGCATAGAACCGGAGCTGAGAGAGAAGAACGGGGAGCGCAAGAGGAAAGGGCAGACGAGCGAATGAAACAGTCTGTGTTGTTGTGGAGCTGTACACTGTATGTTACATTAGCTTAGCTTACGTTTCGGTAACGTAAAATTCAACTGAACCCTATCCTACAAGGCTCTAGTTCCAATTTTAATTATTTCCTAGCTGACTTATATGAAAGGTAAAAATTGGCTGCATTTTTTATGTATTTGAAGAGATTTTCACTATACCCACTCGTCTAACCTCTGTCATTGTTAGTTAGTGTGCTCTCCCAGTAAACTCTCTTCATTGGTGCCGAGACCCGGGATCGAACCAAGTCCCATCCTACTTCTACCACTTCTTCTCGTTCATCTTCTACTTCTTCTACTCATCTTTCCGACGCACAACCTCAACCATGCATCTCTGCGCTTTCTACTCCACTCATCCCTCCATCCAAGTTGCTCTCACCTTACTTCAACAGCCGCCCAATCCAGACGTGGTCAACCTCGGCAATCCTTTCAAGTCTCAACTGGCCCGTCTTCCTTCCGCGGAGAGTATCGCTGCAGTGGCGTTTGTTATTACCTCCTCCCCTATCGAATCAAGAAGCACATGATTCTCCACCTCTCCGATCCGGCCCAGCCTCATGAAATCTACTCTGTTACTACAGAAGCTGTCAAGTACTACAACACCGAGCAGGCAAGCAATCAGCAGTACTCTCAATCATCGTTCGTCTCCCTCTTCAGTTCCAAAGCCAGGCATGTCCAGCAGTTCCCCTCCTACATAAGTGTCACAACTGCAACAAGATCGGCCACATCGCTCGTCACAGTCCAGCTCTCCTCCATCCGTTTCCGTCAAGCCTACTCCCGGGCCTCTCACACACTGAGTCTGTTTCCACGTCTCCTGTTCAGCCTGTTGTTCGTCGTGCTGTCATTCTCAACTCTCAGATGCGCTCTTCCTCTCCTCTGCTTCAGGGCGCTTGTCAGGCACAGAGGCGGCCCCGTCGACACTCGTCCAAGTCTCACCAGCTCACGCCAATCGCTACCAAAGTTGCCGCCGTTGTCACATTGTTCAATTCTCGTTATGGATTCATCTCGAGTCGCGACCCCCCAAGATTACTTCTTTCTCCTGTCTCAAGTGCATCCTTCCTTATCCCAGCATTCGTTGTGCGGTGGAGAAGAAGTTCAATTTGATGTTGTGGATGGCGAGCCTCACTATGTGGCGGTCAATATTACTCGTCTCAAGGATCACGGCTCTCCCTATTCTCACGGTTCCCGCTCTCCTGCTTCTCGCGATACCAGACGCTCGTCAGGCTAGGATGTGCCCGCGGATCGACGCTCGTCTGAGGGGAGTGATGAAGAGATTTGCACTGTATATAACACCCACTCGTCTAACCTCTTTGTCATTGTTTGTTAGTGTGCTCTCCCAATAAACCCTCTTCAGTATAAGCAAGGGTAAAACTGGAACTTAGAAAATGAATCAGAATCACTATTTTTCCCAGCGGGCCGGGCTGAGCCGGGCCAGCAGCAATTTTGAGCCCGGACGGGCTCGGCGGGCGCACCGGTGCTTGTTGGACGCCCTATGATCAGCCATTAGGCAGCACAAGCATAAGACATGGGTGAGTTTATGAGTGAAGAGCAAAACAGACCAGTAGCATACGGTCAGAAATAAAATGAATCACTGTCACTTGGAGTTGTTTCTAACTTTCTTCTCATCCTCCTTCCTCCTTCTTTTCCTCCTTCTTGTCTTCTTCCTTCTTGTCTGCGTCTTTCTTCTCCTCCTCCTTCTTGTCTTCCTCCTTCTTCTCTTCGTCTTTCTTTTCCTCCTTCTTCTCTTCCTTCTTGTCTTCGTCCTTCTTGGCTTCTTCCTCTGCCGGTGCCGACAACGGAAGTCTGATGTCTTTGAACTGTCCTCCTGCACGGAACGTCGCCTGCGGGTCTTTGTCGTCGTCGCCCACTTTGGCGAACTGAATCACTAGTCGGTCTTCTTTGGGTGGTCCGGGCAGACGAATCACTTCCAGTTTCTGGTCCTTGTCCGGCTCTATGATCGAAAACACCGGTCGCACTCGGTAGATGGCGTTGTTGGAACACTTGACCTTCACTGCCACACGCACCTTCGACGAGTTCTTCAGTTTGTGCTCCAACTTGCCCTTCACGTTCGGCTTGAAGACTGCTTTGTCCGGCTCCACTGTAAGTGATGGCTCAGTCATACTCAACTAACAATCAAACAATGATGTCTCTGTCTCTCGCGCCCTCCTTTTGTACTTTACGCACATCTACAACAGTACAGAGTGAGCCATTTATCCATCACATGTTTTGTCTTGCTGTAACTTTTGCGTTCGACAATAAACTACGCTGAAATTTTAACACACACAGGTCCTCAGAATTTTTACTCTCAAAAATTTGGCCAAGTCTGTCACATAAACCCAAGTATCTTGCATCTATCCTATCTCCACTACGGTTTCAACTTTTGGTCGCTCGATTAATTCTTTCCCTTGTTCCTTCTGTATTTCTGCTCCTTCTCGACCAATAGTTGATTCATTGGAAGTGACATCTCTTCCAATGATGACGTCTTGCTTGCACCAGAGTCGATATGCCCTAGAACAAGTTGAATAGCCCATGAATAGACACTTACAGTATCTGCCTTTTTATGGATCTTGCGGCTGTGCTTCTTTAGGAATGTGGGCATATGCAGTACAAACAAAAACTCGAAGATGTTGAACAGAAGGTTTCTTGCCCCACCATGCCTCATAAGGGGTCTTGTTATCCAGTGATGCAGTTGGACTTCGATTTGGTACATATGCACCATTGAGGATTGCCTCTGCCCAAAACTCGGATTCTATGTTTTTGTTTGTTGCTTGTAACATAGCATGTTGTAATTTTCAACATAGAAAACAAAGAGTCTGAGAGCAGCGAATTGTGCTTAAAACATCCCAATTTGTCACGGCACACAGAAGTAGTGGAGCAGGGTGCTTTCAGCATTTGAGTCTACTGTATAGTAGTCAAATTCAGAAACCCGTTCCGCTGTGAAGCGAATTCAAATGAACTGTCATTCTTCTCCTCCTCTGTCCTCGTCTTCTCACTCTCTTTCCTCTTCTCCTCTCAACTCTCCTTCTCTTCTTCCTCCTTCTTCTCTTCATCCTTCTTCCTCTCTTCATCCTCCATCTTCTTCTCATCACCTTACTCCTCAGCACTCTCTTCCTCTTCATCACTCTCTTCACTCCATTTCTCCTCTTCGACCTCTTTCTCCTTCTTTCTCTTAACATCTTTGCCTTGTCGCCTCTGCCTCCATCTTCTTCCTCCTCTTCTCTCTTCTTTCTCACTATCCTCTTCAAACAAAAACCAGAGCTCATATCTTCACAAGGTGCTTGCTGCACAACATCAATGGGAACAGACCCAGAACGGCTTTCCGCCAAACAAAGAGACTCTGGAACTCCATCAACTAACTGCGCATCATCTTTCTCAACTTCTTTCGGCACATCTGCCTTCTGCTCCTCCACACACGGACGAAGATTAGGGGCTTGAGACGTCTTCACTGGGGACTTGCGAGGCTGGGTTAGGGACTTGGTAAGCGCAAGGAGAATACGATTGTTGAGGATGCGTTGTTCTTGTTGAAAGCGGTCGAATTGTTCTTGTTGTTGTTGTAGTTGTTGCTGAAGCTGGAGGCGTTCTTGTTGGTGATGATGTAGTAGCTCTTGACGTTCTCGTTGATGGTCTTCTTGTAGCTGACGCTTTAGAAGCTCTAGATTGTGTTGTCGGTGGTCTTGAGAGAGTTGTAGTAGACTAGAGTAGATTGACATAGTAGCGAAGTAGCAGGAAACAAAGTGAGCGTCAGTGGGGCACGGCTGCGCCTGACGATCACGGAATGGGGAGCTTGGAACTGGAGTAACTTTAGTTATAAGCCGAGATCTGAAGTTACGTAGGCCGCAAAATTGAGTCTCACAAAAACGACCGGGAAGGTGATAAAACATGTTTTTAGGTTAAATTATACCAAAAATACAAATTTTTTTGCCAAATCGGAGAGATGAAGTTGAGATTTGTCCGGGAAGATTCGACCCTTAGAAAAACCGGCTCTTAAACAATTAAACAGGTAATGAGCAAGCTGTTATGCAGAGTAACAGTCAACCAACATGTCAATCAAAGACGGTACAGTTCAAAAAACAAAATACGGCCTAGGCGTGGCGTGAATCAGAATCCATATTGGCTGGTGGATTTTTGTCAGGAGAAATTTTAAGCGGAGGAATATCAAACAGAGGAGTTCTGGCCGGAGAAATTTTGCACGGGAGGAGTGTGTATCGGAGGAATTTTCTCTACGCCGCAGCGCCATCTAAGACGACCACTGCGTAGCTGGCACAATTACGAACTCAGCGTAAGGAGAGGGTGCTGTAGTTTGTGGGTACAGACAAGGAGCATGAGGACGACGAGAACCAACCAGTCACGTGCCATTCAAGCGACGGAGCGCTGATACTGCAGTTGTGACAAAACACTTTGTAAGCAAAGTATTGCCTCATGCAGCTTGAAAAATCAGAAGCTAGAAGAAAATTAGAATTGAATTAGAAGCCTCGAAAATTGAAAAAGAATTCTCCATAAAAAAATTGAAAAAAGCTCTGGGATCCGAATCGAGAATGTACGGTACGTACGTATGTGCAGTATGTTCACACTGTATTGTATGTATGCACACTAGGTATATATTGGAATTAATTGTACGCGGTCGAACCAAATACGGCGTGACACTGGCAGTGTGACTGACTTTCTTGGAACCACTAATCTCAAAAGCGACCGAGACACCAGAATTATAATCGCTCTACCACTCTATTCTGGACAACCTTCAGTCCGGTAAACTTAGCAACTTTTCAGTAAAATCGTTTAACACCAATAACTTTTATGCAACGAAAGGCTGTAAAAAACTTGTAATAAAAGCGCTCTGTATTTGTACGCATATTTTCGAGCCTGCTTTAAATTTTTAACGGGTAATTTGAATTTTTTGCAAATCTTTTGGCGAATAATTCAAAAATTTCACTTAAAATTCAGAACTTTCTAGTTAAAGTTGAGTTTTTGACAAAAACTGCCCCAAAACTTGCTTTCCGACACAAATCTTGTCAAAAAATAGAAATTTTCTGTGAAAACTTGCGGAAATTTGTTGTTGTTGTAACAACTTTTTGTCCTTTGGGACTAGGAGTAGCAAACTGCTGCAGAGTAGGAAGAGACTCAAGGTCCGACACCTCCCCTTTTTCTGTCGGTGTGTGCAAGACAGCGCCGGTTTGGTTCCCATTTATCTACTTGACTTGCCATTTCTGAATTTCGACGGCCTGGGTTGGGCTTTGCGTCGACTACTTATATAATCGTCTCGACAGGTTTCGAACCCATAAACAAACCGCTTCCATGGGTGCCGAGGCCGCCGTGACATAGGTGAAATTTCGGGTTTGGTGCGTAGTTGCCAAAATTGATTTCTGTGGGCTTAAAAACGCATCTGGAGACTTTCCAGCTTCCAGCAGAATCTAGCAACGTTTGGTAGATTTTTATTTTCGTCCCCGCCTAGGCACCCCCATGCACATGTATGACTGCTTCCAAAGAATTAACAGTCATGTCTTGTTAATCCGGACAAGTTGGGGCCGACAAATTTTGTCCGGGTTAACGAATTTCCGGATTAACGAATCAAAGCTAAAAGACTGTTTTTCGGCTCAAAGGCCTGGTTGACAGCTTTTTGTTAGTTGCATATCAGATTCTATACCTGTATATCTTAATTAAAAGCCAAAAGATAATTTCAGCTGATTATAGCTCCTAAAAGGCAGAAATAATCACATACTGACACTTCGAAAAGCATTATTCAATTGAAAATTCACACCTGAATTGAAAAATTGCGCATGCATTTTGCCAAATTAACCAAGTCCAGATTAACGAATCACTTTGCCATACAAAATTCGAAGTTGGGGCCCCAAACCTTCTGTCCGGATTAACGAATTCGGATCCGGATTAACGAGTCATATAACATTGGGGAAAATTGTGACCTGGCCTAATCTTGTCCGGAAGGCGAATATCCGGATTAACGAGACATGACTGTACTAAATTGATTGCGTATATGCACGTGAATTTTGCCACTTTCTGCCTTAATTTGCATACTGACTTTTGAGCCTTCAAAAAAAGCTTTTTTAAAAATAGTTTTTTTCAAAAATTTATATTTGGATCGATTTGGAATAACGACAACTTCCGATCGTTGTAACAGTAGTGATCAGCGATGATTTTCGGCTATAGAATGACTTGCAGCATCAGTTGAGTTGAGTGTGCAGCGGGCTGTTCTGGCTCTACCTACAAGTGCAACGAAAGCTCTACATACATGGCGGATGTGTTGCAGCAGAAAGCACCTGTTCTATCGGAAGCTGAAAAACGTTGAACTAGAACGGACGCATGACGGTCAGAATTTGATGCGACGTCTTTTCTCCAGTCAACATTTTCCATCCGTTTAATCAACGATTCTGGATTGTTCAAAGTAGAGTAGCAGAATATTTTTCCGTCCGACTCCTTTATACCCACCAATACTTCAGCACCACACAAGTCTCGCATTTGCTTCACTGCCGCAAGCACGGAGCCCTTGCATTCTTCAAATTTCTCCTAAACTCAAACTTAGCAATCACTCCAATTAACTCCAACGTGAGGTGGTCGAGGTGTCAGATTTTTGGGTGCCAAAGAAATAGTACATTTTTCTGGCACCAAACACTCTACACGGGTAGGGTACAGTTGGGTGTGGCCGTTTGGGTGTGGGCCATTTGGGTGCGGCCGGTTCGGTGTGGGCCGGTTGGGTGCTTGTCCCGTTTCGGTGCAGGGCCAGTTCGGTGTGGGTCGGTTCGGTGTGGGCCGGTTGGGTGCGACATAGTTCTGGCAGGTCCGTGCGGTGCTTTGAGTGTAACCTGTTCAGTTCCAATTATGAGGCTAATGAGAGGTGAGCATGGCTTATGCCGGAAGGCATCAATTAGGCATTATAATATTTGTAGTGCTGTTTGATACAAATTTGTCCAAGTACAGTATACTGTAGGTAGTGATGAAAAGCTACACTCAAACGCTGAAAAGTTTTCTGGTTACATTAGATTTCCTGATTGTTTAGGTCATAAAACTTAGAAAAGCTATAACTTTTTTCTCGCATCTCGGATGGCTAACAAACTGGTCGTGCATTTATTGAGTCAACCAGTTGGCGAACCGTTCGGTCGGTGAAACTGATAAGCATTCTTATCAATATCCTGGGCAACCGTCTGTGTCGGTCGGATCACATTGACCAGCTTAGTACGGCCGCCGGTAATCGCGACTGCAGTTTCATGGCTTCCACTTTTAAAACTGACGCAGCACGTGCTAGTCACCCTACTGCCTCTACAGTAATTAACTGGAAGTCCGTACGCATAACTCTTTAGGTAGCAGATCATTATAAGTTCATCGATCAACATTCTAAAATCAGTATATTCGTGGTTCTAACGGAATAAAAAAGCGTGTGAATTTGAATACTCAGTTCAGAGTAAGAAGAGTAAATTTTCAGTACAAAGAACTCCTCTCTCCTTGCCTTTAGGATCAAAAGAATACAGCTTTGTTGGAGTAAAAGAAAATACAAAGCAAATGCAGGTATCGTCTTAGTGGTAGGTGGTAGAGCAACACAAAGCCAAACAAATCGAACCGACCTGCACCGAACTGGCGCACACCGAATCGACACGGAGGTAGCGAAATGGACCTCGAGTCTGATCGTAGGCCGTAAGGCCCCCGCAAATCGGATCGGAAAACGGTTCGTTCTCCGTCACCGCTTTATCTATTAATTTCCAGAATTTATTAATAAAGCAGCTGAGTACATATTGCGCAAGTTTGGTGCGAAAATTATTACTCCTACTGGTTTTATGACCCAAAAGGTAGTAATCAGAGTGGTCCACGGAAATTCTAATTTTTTTGGTAATTCAAAGGAAGGCTTTCAAATTTGCACGATTGATTGGTATTGTCATCTGCCACAACACACTGAGCGCGGCGCTAAAATTGGGGAATTTCCAAAACACGATGGAAAACCAGGAATCTTCACAGTCTGCAATCAAAGCACTGAACCAGAGCTGAGCAACACAGACAGGAAGTTCAACAAATGAATGAGCCTGTACTCTGCTCCACAACATAGGAACCTTTCCCATAGCTTTTTCAGAATCCGAAAATCATAATTTTACCGGTATTACGAAGATAAGTCACATTTTTTCATGTTCTTGAACTTCCCCCATTTCACTGCTCTGAAGGCAGAGGGTTGCGTCTGAATTACGACCAAATGTCATGCCGATCATTCCCACCTAAGTTTCGAAGCCGTAGCATCTCAAATGGGTTGGAAATTGGAATTTCCATATACCACTATGATTTCAATTTTATCGTGCACAAAATTTTTACAAATTAGAATTTTTGCACCAAACTCACGAACACGTCGCCAACCATGTAGGTAACAAATTCTGAAAAACTGAGCCAAGTTGGAAAAGAAACGACCGAGAACGAACCGTTTGAGTAAAGATGGAAAAAAGAGTGGACATACATAGATATCATCCATACTGTATGTTGGTGTAGGTGTTGAGGCGATTTCCAAACCAGACAAGAGAAACCAATCATTACCCGACGTTTTCTTCTATCACTCGCCACACGAGCAGAAGAGCGGTTGGGAACGGCGTCATTGCGTGGAGCTGCCTCATTCCTACGGCTAGTACAGCTGCTAATTGTAAAACAACTTTCTTCTTGCTCAGTCTTGAACATGGTCTCTGAAACGCTTACATGAATAACATGCACAAATTAGGGAACACAAGTCTAAGGCCTAAAAATCGAGTTTTTTCAATACAAGAGATATGAGCCAAATTTGAATATTTTATCTGAAAAACAAAAACTTTCAACCGAATCTTTGACTTTTTAGCTACTAATCATTGCATTTTTCATCTAATTTTTCTCTTAGATTACGTTTAAAATGCATTTGAGCTCTTCCACTAATAAGCAAGAAATAACAGCGAGCTATAACATAATCTAAAGTACACTGTCAAAATTGCGTTGGTTTAACAAATACCATAAGGCTCCTCATTATAACACTTGTTATTCCCTTGATTGCATACGGGAATAACTAAAGTTTCTTGCTTTGCTTTATACCGAACAAAACATGAGAAAGTGAGAAGACGAAATAGAAGGTTTACTGGCGTACAGTGTAGGATGAATTGCACAAAAACGGCGGAATCGGGAGCAGAGAAGAATCAAGGGGGTCTCAACTCGTGTAACAGCAACAGAAAGCTTTCGCCATACAGGGACCAGTATGTGACACTGAATTTATGCATCCCAGAGAACAAAAGTTCCATTAACCGGTTCACCAATTGTTTCTGGTTGTGACGAGCATGAACGAACGCAAACACAAGAGAGAGCAGACGACAGAAGAGAAAACACACAACGCACAGGTAGATGACAAACCAAGGGAGCGGAAATAGCACGCAAACGCAAAATGCATACTTAAAGACCCCATCCGAAATGGGCCGTCTGCACGCTTACCTCTACGGGCCACCATACAGTCAAAAATTACCAGACAGTAATGGAGTGGTGTTGACTGTGGACCTTATGTAGTATGCTGCGACAGTTAATGCGCCAGTGGCCATGGAGATCAACACTGCGAACCAAACCCTTGGCGGTGGGTCCGGAATAGTGAAAGTCCTGTTCTGTCCTGAATAGTGGAGAGAAAGAGTCCTGAGTCCTGAATAGTGGAGAGAATGGACGTATCTCAGCAACCACTTCCAATTGAGCAGAGTCTTGCATAAGAAGACCAAAGGTGTATGATCAAGAAAAGTACGGCAGAAACGGAAAACCGCGCGGGTGTTGCAGAATTGCGGCATCAGACCAGCGATCGGCAGAGTTCCGTGACGTGAGGGACCAAAAGGGAGAATGGGGCAGTGGCACAACCACAGGTATAGCAAACATTAAGTTTTTTGGATAGTCGGAATCCATAGGAAGTCGTCTAAACAAGCTACTATTCTTCGTTCATCTCCAAACCACTCTCCTGTCAGGTACTCCAGCACCCACTTAACTTCCAGCTCCTTCTCCTGTCCGGCCTTCAAATTCAAATCCCACTCTAGCACGTTCTCCTTGTTCAAACGGTAGTTGCGAGAAGTAGGAAGCTTGAGAGCAATGTAAAGGCATCCGAATACAGTAGTAGAGGAAAGGAACTGCTGAGGAACAACGCAGCAAGCCGAGAAGGTGTCTAAGCTGCCCGGAGGTGAGCTAAAAGCCGAAAGTGAAGAGGCCGTGCGATCGGCGACGAGATAAGGCAGTTGGGCGAAGCTATGCAAACGATGATGGATCGGCTGTCAGTACGAGAAGGGGCACAGTTGTAAACACACAAAAACGGAATGCCGAGCTGAAGACAAAACATAAAGACATCGCAAGAAACTTATATACAGGTGTTTATTTCTGTTGCTACATAAAGGTGCGGCACGTATGCTGTTCACTTTATAAAGGTCAGCCTAACCTTCAACTGCGTTCTGTTCTTGTTTCACGTCGTTGATTGATGACAGTTGAAGCAAGTGATCGGGTTGCACGGTGCCGCCATTACATAACGTCTGCGAGCTCAAGGAGCACTGCGTTGTGGCTGGAGCAGATTGTGGGTGCAGCAAATTCTCTTCACTTCTGTCAGCAGTAGAAGTTGCCTCAATCGCGCTACTGAAATTCTTTCTAAAGCAACAATCAAGCAAGACCAAAGTTTAGTTTACCCTGAGCTCAGCAAATTTTGCGCTGAGCGTGCCTCGAACATGAAACAATAAGGACAGTAGGATTGCGTAGAGCCGCTGTGGACAAAGGAGCAACTATAACAAAAACCAAGTCAACAATATAGCGAGAAACGTTTTCTCCGTAACTTACTTAGAGCAGAGCCGAACATCGCGGTCGGTTTGAGAGAGATTCTCAAGTCTGTACCTCCTCCATAACGTCTGCGCAGTCTTAAACCCCATCTTAACCTCCGTTCTGTCAAAATCACGCAGCGTTGAGTTTATATCTCGGCACCGACCGAAATGAGACTCCAGCGACGTGTCTGTTGGAAAGAGTGCACCACAACTAGAGCACATATTACTTGCCAAACGGACCAGCGGCTTGTTTAATCGTAGGCACAGTTTGAAGATCTCATAATGATGCACGATGCTTACATGCCGCGTCAGTAAGCAGAAACTTCTAAAGAAGCCAACTGGACTGCAGAGAAAGCACGGGTACAATGCTTGCTTCCAGCAGAGATCCAGTTTCACCATCATTCGGTCGAATTTCTCCAGAGCTTGGCAGTGCTTGCTGCACAGGTGGACATGAGCGAGAAAGTCCATCTTGCAGGAGAGAACCAAGCCACACCGACTGCACTGCAGCACACTGTTGAGCCGCTGGAACGGAATTGAGTGCGACGTGCACTTGTCGATCACGCTTCGAACACTTTTCCGCTCGGCCTTTCTCAAATGGCTTGCAAGTGCTTGTTTCGACTTGAGGACTCGATAACAAAAGCTGCACCGATAACGCTCGGAAACGCTTGGCTCGCCCTGTCGGATTTGGTCCAGTTCCGCTCCCCAATCGCCCTCTTCGACGAAACAATCGGTGAATTTGATTAGCATGTGGTCAAAGTGGCTTATCAAATCGCGGCGGTCGCGCTTGTCACAGAATTCAATGTGCATCAGATGTTTGCCAGCATTGTTGAAGACAGCGCCGCATTTGGTGCACTGGAGAGTGTTGTTCAAGCGGTAGAGTGGAATGGTCAGATCGTTGCAGACGATCAGCAACTGTCGTAACTTCGGCTGTTCGCCAGTCCGCAGATGAGCCTGCAATGCTTCTTGGCCCTCAAACGCAGACTGACAGAAGCAGCAGAAAACCGGTGTTTCTTCTACGCTGATGGCTGGTTCCGTTGGCGATTGTGAGCCAGTTACGGAAAAAGTGGATGAAAGGCTTTCGGGTTCCAATTCCTCAGCCTTAGGATCTATGAAATTGAATGCACCGAGTTCGGAAGATTCCACTGCACCACTGCCGCTCGCTGAAAAGTACAAAAAGTTGAACTCAACTCAATTTTATGGAGATTTTTCAAAACTCTATTTCCGGGATATACAAAGGTAGAAATGCTCTGTTTCAGTCTTGGAATTGTTTAATTACTGAATTGCTTACTGAATTTAGTATACTGATCATAAAATATGATAGATGAAAAGCGCGATGACAGTAAAAAATATAATAAGCTAAACTATTTTCATTTCAGCAACATTGCAAAAACAATCAAATTTTATCAGAATTGACTTTATTGACTGTAATTTGCTAAAAAACTGACATAAAGGGCCAACAATTAGGTTTTATTAAGCGGCGAGAAGTGCTAATTTTGAATAAATAGTAGGTAAACTCTCTACAGCGTGCTAAGAGAATTACGATTACAGGCCAAGAATGGGAGAAATATTTTCAGTTGTATTAGAGACAGATCGATGATTTCCAGCGATCATACGAGCCGGAAAAATCTGGAGGGTATGGCAAGTTGCCACTGCGGTAGGAGGGTAGGCCGAATTCCCGGAAGAAGTAAAAAAAAGTGTTGTAAAATTTCCGGTTCTTATTGAAAAACTTTTCAAAAAATCTGCGGGGATTGGAACCTTGACGACCGAGGAGCTTCGGCCAGCGAGGGTGAGAGGTAAGACCCAGGCACCCCGAGCCATTTATGCCAGCGACAACACAATTTTGATAAAATCTTGTTCAATGAACAAACAAACAACCATTTCAATGGAGGGAGATGCTCCTTTTTCACTTTTTCTGAAATTTGAGCACTTTTGCGTTGAACATTTTTCCTACCTCTTACGCTTTTTCTGTTGGTAAAATTTCTACGGAACATCTCTACATCTTAGTGGTTAGGCTTAAAGTAGGTGATTTGTTTGTTTCACGTTCAAATATTTTGTTTTCACTACGGGAACTCGTCTATTCCGGTTGTTCTTCACACTGCAAACTCCGATTCCTACCGTAAGCCCTGGAATAGAGCTATGCATTAAGCTTCAAATGATAGCGAAATATAGGTGGTCGGCATACATGTACTAGGGGGGGTTTGGGGGGGGGCCC
>JASANB010006778.1:0-25632 GCA_030248155.1 Sabatieria punctata
GTTGGTGATCATACATGTAGGTCATCAGCCGAAACTGGCAGGGAGGTTGGGGCTCTGGGGCCGGCTGGGGCTTTGAGCCCAAATTCTAGGGAGGGGTTAGGGACTAAAAACGCTCAAAAATCGCAATTTTTCGGCCAAAAATCGCTAATTTGGGCTTATTAAGTACTGCTGAAAGTGCTGTTTCACAGGCGATTTTGGCATTTTTTGTTCGAAATTGTTTGAAATTTGAAAAAAATTTGCTAAAAAAATTACTTGCCAAAAATCTAGCTACATAATTTAGTCAGCACTGCGGTTAGAGAGAAATCAACTTACTGAGGTAGAGTGGAGTCCACGGGAATATTGACCAAAACAGTTCTATTTGGTCCAAACGGCACTACCATCAGTAAAATCGGTGCTCTGTTGGGCATAGAAGGTAGAATGCATAGGAGAACAGAGCAGTAAAGTTCTGAATTCGGTCGGAATGGCACTACCATCAGTAAAATCGGTGCTCTGTTGGGCATAGAAGGTAGAATGCATAGGAGAACAGAGCAGTAAAGTTCTGAATTCGGTCGGAATGGCACTACCATCAGTAAAATCGGTGCTCTGTTGGGCATAGAAGGTAGAATGCATAGGAGAACAGAGCAGTAAAGTTCTGAATTCGGTCGGAATGGCACTACCATCAGTAAAATCGGTGCTCTGTTGGGCATAGAAGGTAGAATGCATAGGAGAACAGAGCAGTAAAGTTCTGAATTCGGTCGGAATGGCACTACCATCAGTAAAATCGGTGCTCTGTTTGGCATAGAAGGTAGAATGCATAGGAGAACAGAGCAGTAAAGTTCTGAATTCGGTCGGAATGGCACTACAATCAGTAAAATCGGTGCTCCGTTACACGTGGAAGATAGTGCAGGCACTCGTACACAGTCGACGGCGGTCGATTGCCTTTAAACTGCTCAGGGGCGCATCGACCAATCAGCGCACAGCGCGCCAAATGCGCGCCAAATGCCTGCGCCGATTTTGGCACATGCCCAAGAGCTAAAAATGGCGAGAACCGTGCCGAGAAACTTTTTTTTCTCGACATGCGGAATTGATTTCTCGACATGCAACAACTTTTCTCGACCAAGCAAGTGATTTCTCGACATGTCGAGAAATCGGTGGGTTACAAAGGGATAAGTCTTGAAACCCTGAATTTTAGCAGTTTTTAACCCAAAATAGGGTTTCAGAAACCCCGCAAATCCAGCTCTGGGGTTTTTTGCCGAAAATCGGGCTTGGGGGTTACCCCCCAAACACCCACAACTACATGTATGACCTGACCCACTTTATGAAGGTACCATTATTTTGCATATTTTGAGCTGTTGCATAGATGCCATTTTACGTAGACAGCCGGCAGACAGAAGAAATACTGTATACAAAATTAGACCCACCCGCCGCCCATGGGTGTGTTGTTCAGTTTGATATACAGCCAGCAAGCAACCATATCGGCGCCTAGAAGGACGAGACAGAGGACAGCACCAACAAGTGAAGTGGCCAGATGAGAGGGACCGACGGCCTAAGTACGCAAGGCGTATTTGGTTTGATGTACTGCCGGCGTGGCGATTGAGACTGCGATTTCTAGTCTTCATGCCAGTTCCTTTTGGTAGCTAAAAACAGAAAAGAACAAAATATTTCTAATCTAGTATATTTCCAACCCAAATAATAACTCCCAACTTTCATTTATGCTTACTTAGTATGTACTCTTGTACCAGGCACACACACTTTCTTTTGTCTCCTGTGTTCGGTTTTCTGCCTCCTAAAGGCACGTCTGTTTTTGCTGGAACTTCTTTTAGAGTGTGGGCCTGCTACTTTAGGGGGCGCTTTACGTGCTGAATCTCTCTACGTACTGTTTAGTGAGGGCGCGCCCACCGTAGGTACCTGATGTGTCTAGGCCTGCGTGGCATGCAGTGTTGTGTTAGTTGGCCGACCGTCTCTGTGTGCGTGTATTGATCTGTAGTAGAGATGTGCACGGGCACCTTTTTTCCGGCCCGGCCCGGCCCGGCGGGCCGATCAGGTGAGGCATGCCCGGCCCGCCATGCCCGACGGGCATCAAAATCGGGCCCGGCCCGGCCCGGGGGGCCTGAAAATGGTGCCCGGCCCGGCCCGGCCCGCCCAAAATCCGGCCCGGCCCTGTCCGGCCCGTTAATTTTGCTTTGTCTTACTAAATTTTTGAAAATTTGGCATGAATTTTCAGATTAAAAGCTAAATTTCATGTTAAGCTTTGGAAATTGGCATTTTAAAACAGCGAATTTCAAATTTATGCTTGCTTTTAATTAGAGTGCGAACTGGTATTGGGTTGTTTTCCAGCAATTGGATATTGGGGTTTTTTGTCATTGATAATAATACACAATGTACTGATACCATACAATGTACATTACATATCCAGGGCAGTGGGGGTGGTTGACACCCTTTTTAAAAGCCAGACGCAGAAGCTCAACCATATAAATCAAAGTGTGCACTTGAATCTAAGCCTCAGCTCCAAATTGAGACTTAAAATTAAGTTGGTCGGCAGGTGGGGTAAAAGCTTGTGTACGAACGGCACCAAGGCTGAAATTACTGTTAAAATAATTCTGCATAGGTGGAACGGCGCGTATTTTGAATTCATTTGGGGCAATGCTAAGCTAATCAAGGTGTTCTTTTTTGTATTCTGCTGTTCTTTATACATGCCCGACGGGCACCAAAATCGGGCCCGGCCCGGCCCGGGGGGCCTGAAAATTGTGCCCGGCCCGGCCCGGCCCGTCCAAAATCGTTGACGGGCATGCCCGGCCCGGCCCACGGGCCGGGCCGGGCGCGGGCCGGGCCGGGCATGCCCGGCCCGTGCACATCTCTAATCTGTAGCAAGCAGGTACGCCTGCCTGCCTGCCTGCCTGACACAGTGGGGTGTTGGGTTGGCCTAGTTTCTTTCTAGACAATGGTGGGAACGGCCGAGGCCTCAGTGTTGTGGCAGATCAATTTTTCCTCACTTCCATTTTGACAGGCTTGTCCGTCTTTGTACCAACTTGTCCAGGCTTGTATTGCTTTGATGTACTACTGTTGTGGCGATTGATTTCCAAAGTCTTTGTGCCGGTTCTTTTTAGCAGTTAAAAATTGAAAAGAGCAAAATCTTTCTAGCCTAATGAAGTCTCAACCCAAGTAATAGCTCCCAAATTTTATCTGATATTTACCCGCGTATGTACCTACTCTTGTACAAGGCATGCACGAAGGCTTTCTGTTGTGCCCTGTGTCCTGTTTTCTGCCTCCTAAAGGCACGTGCATTTTTGTTAGAAGAGAGTTTTTGTTTTTAAGAGTGTGGGCCTGCTAAGGGGCCGCTTTACGTGCCGAATCTCCATTTATGTGTAGTGTTTGGCGAGTAGGCGCCCTGGTCGTACTGTAAATTTAGTGTTAGAAAACACTGTCGGATTTTTTCAGTAAAAGGTCGTATGCGAATGCGATACATGGTTTTTGATCAAGGCAGCTGTTTAGCGAAACCATTGTTGACCGATTTTCGGCGGCATTGGCGGCAAAAATACCGCCTTCTCTTCTCACAATAGTCATTTCGCTCAAGGAGGTATTTTATAGGCCTCATCAAGCCATTTACGGGACCTGCATTCCAGCACACGGAACGAACCAATGCAGGGGTCGTCTCTAAAATACGTATCTACAACCATACGTCGTCACAAGGATACAGGACAGGACATTTTTAGCCTGGACGTCGTACAGGACAGCAGATTTTTAGCTGCTTGACTTCTCACTTTCCGAATAGCACAGTCACCTTCCTCCACCGTTTGATTTTCAGTTTGATAGACTCTAAAAGGCTCCAGAAAGCAATTAATCACGCATGCGCCTTCAATAGTTTGGAATTATTGCTTCAGTAAATCTCAGAAGAGGACCGGCGAGTGCCCTGTATGCATCAGTACCTTCAAAATTTGATTATTTGCGCCCGTGTTCCTCAGAGAACGCACGCCGTAAGACTGAAGAACAGGCGCGCGCGCGATGCCGTTGTCGGAAATCAATAGCTCCGCCCCTTTATCGATCGGCCGACAATTTCTCGCACGTGGCGCTAAAATTTTCTCGCAGTTGAGGCTAAAAAAGATGGCCAACTTCTCGCGCGCGAGAAAATGTGCTGGTTGTCGGGAAAATGTTCCAGATACCCGAAGGAAAAGCTCCTATAGGAGTAGGTGGGTTACAAAGGGATAACTTCATGATTTTATTAATTATTATTTGCTGCTATTTGAATTTTGATAATTACAGTATTCTATTGATCTGCACTTGTTTGGCTGTGCAATCGGTTCTTCACACATTTTTCGTTTGTTCTTGTTGTGTAAAAAATGATGTAAAAAGAAGGGAGAAAAAAGGGTCGGTCGCGGTTGAGAAAGTTGTCGGCAATCTTGTGCTAATCAGTCACTGTTTGGCTGTCATCCGCAGTTGCGGAAAGGAATAGAGATCGCAGAAACAATAAAACGCATATAAAACTGGCTAACCGAGACAAGTGAGACCAAAATGAAATTTAAGAGATTAATTTATAAAAGGTTTAGAGAATACTCTTGGGTTTCGCTTTATAGCAATGCTAGAGAAGAGGGAACAGAAACATTTACGCCCTAAGAAGCGAATCGCAAGAGATACTAAGATTTGGTAAATTTAAATGCTGAAAACATGAGATTGCACAGGAATACCGAGTAACTGTAACAACAAGAAGAAAATAAACAAAATCTACTCACACAAAACTCACTTTCTTCTTGGCCTTAAGTTGTATCGGTCCTCCTTCGTTTCTGGCTTGTTTTCCTCAGGTGAGTGAGTCGGCAAAGGTGGCCTGACCTTGCGTCGGCGGCCATGCCTTCCACCCAGGCCAGAGAACACTTCAGCATTCGAGATTTCTGGCCGACAACGTACTAGTCTGTCTAACGGTACCAGGCAAGTTTCAGCATGTGGTTGGTTAACCAGCTGAATCAGGGCATTGTTGTTGGTCACTTCTAAAACGCGATATGGACCAAAGTAACACCAATTCAACTTACGTTTGCGGCCAGCTTTCTCCCCTGGCTTAAAAAGAAATACCCGTTCCCCAGGGCAGAGATTGGTTGGTCGGCGAGTTTTATCGTATTGTTGCTTGTAGGACTGCTGAGCGCGTCCAATATGATCCTTGGCAAGCTCCCAAGCGTCAGACATTGCAGCTACAAGCTCAGTTTTGTAGTCATCTAGATCGATTTGATACCGGGTCCGAGGTGTGGACAGCATCGGTTCAGTAGGCAGGCGCGCATCTCAACCATAGAGAAGGAAGAATGGAGATTCCTGTGACGAATCTTGTCTAGAAATATGGTATGCAAACAACACGTATGGGAGATGGTCGTCCCAAGACAGGCGGTCTTTATCGGCATGGTTTGCCAGCATTGCCTTAAGCGTACGATGGAACCGCTTGACTTTGCCATCGGTTTGGGGATGAAAGCTAGTTGTATTGATCTTCTTGGTCCCCAGCAAACGGCAAATTTCTAGAAACAGATTGGACAGGAAGTTTGTTCCACGGTCTGAGAGTAGTTCAGCGGGAACTCTGTGTCTGCAAATGATTTCTGAAATAAACACTCTAGCTATCGTACTGGCCTCTTGATTAGGGACCGCAAAACACTCAGGCCAGCCCGTTAGGTAGTCTACAAACGTCACAGCATAGCGATTACCATTTGCGGACAATGGAAATTCTATGACATCTACCGCAATGCGATCAAATGCGCCTGCAACTGGTATAGGAGTCAGCGGCAGCTTGAATTTGTGTCCGGGGTAATGCGTCGCAGAGACTAAACAACCACGGCAGAATGCGCGCACATCTGAGGCTAACTCCTTCCAGTAATATCGCTTGCGTAGCAGCGCAATTATGCGGCGTTCGGCAAAATGGCCAGCAAACAAGCCAGCATAACAGTCACGGATTAGTTTTTCGCGCAAAACCTTGGGCACCCAAATGAGTCTATTTGATGGGTCCCGACTGTCATATCGTACCAGAATTCCGTCTTCAATCGCAAACGTTTGCTCTTGCGCAGCCAGTTGAGCCGCGAGACGGGCATCACTAGGCACGCTGCCAGTTGATTTGTACTTGAAGTACGGCGCACATTCACTATTATCTGTCTGTTGTAATTCAGCCAATTGAGCCATATCGGACAGTGGCGGTGCATTGGCAGCAACGTGAATGTCCGCTGACAGAGAGCAAGGCAAAGTAGTGACTTCTGATGTATCTGAGGTGAGCGATCTGGGTTTTGGCGTGAAGAAGGAATCATACAGATCGTCAGAAACCTCACTGTCTGTCCATGGTCGGCTCCTTACAACAACCCTCCCCTTTTTGCTGTCTGTGTGTGCAAGACAGCTAAGGTTTGGTCCCCATTTATCTACTTGCCATTGCTGACTTTCGACGGCCTGGGTTGGGCTTTGTGTCGACTACTTCCCATCGCCTCGACAGGTTTCGAACCCACAAACATTCCCCATTTGGCAATACGCATGGTTGAGCGCTTAGCTTTGAACACCGACTCAAGCGGTAAATGGTCTGTAAACACAGTACAAGAGTGACCATAGATGTAGTAGCAAAAAAGAGTGCATGCGAAGACTATCGCCAGAGCTTCACGATCAGCAATGGAATAGTTTCGTTCATATGGCTTCAGGCCATGACTAGCGTAATAGATGGGGTGTAGTCAACCATCCTCTTGTTTCTGCAGAAGCACAGCACCAAGGCCTAAATCGCTAGCATCTGAAAATATGAACCACTCTTTAGCAAAGTCTGGATAGGCCAGAACAGGCGCATTTGTTAGGCAGCTTTTGAGATCCAGAAACGATTCACCTGCTTGCACCTTTTCCCATTCAGTGCAGAAACAACGTTTAGTCAACTCCTGAGGTTTGCCCTGCAACAGAGTAAACAGTTTGTTAGCACGTTTAGCAAAATTGGGTATGAAACGACGCAAAAACGAGACAGCACCCAAAAACTGTCGTAACTGAGTCAAATTAGATGGAGCAGGCCTGTTTTCGACAACACGCACTTTCTTTGAGTCTGGCTTTAGACCATCAGGAGAGATGACGTAACCCAAATATGTGGTTTGCTGATGGGCAAAGTGACACTTTGATGGCTTCAGCTTTAGACCAGCTTTGTGAAGACGCTCAAAGACAATCTGCAGATGCTGCAGGTGCTCTGCGAAAGATTTGGACGCAATCAACACATCATCCAGGTACACAAACAAAAATTTAGACTCAGCGCCATTGTTCAGCGGCAACAAAATCTTAGACATGCAACGTTGGAATGTAGCAGGCGCGCTAGTCAAACCAAAGCTCATGTATTTGAATTTGTGCAGACCAGTGTGTGTAGCAAAAGCCGTTTTCTCCTGGTCTTCTTCAGCTACAGGAATTTGATAGTAGCCATCTTTCATGTCCAGGCGAGTGAAGCAGCAACAACCACGCAAGTTGTCATACACATCATCCAATCTTGGCAGTGGGAACACATCTCTGCGGGTGCATGCATTCAGGCGGCGGTAGTCAATGGCCATCCTGTACCCAGAGTCTTTCTTTTTAACAAGAACGATTGGGCTACCGTATGGACCATCGGTCGGCTCAATAATGCCCAGTTCAAGCAAACGCCAAATTTGTTCTTCTACCACAGCTCGCAACGCATGTGGCAGGCGGCAGGCCAGCTCAAAAACTGGTGCACTATCACCTGTTGGTATTCTATGCACTGCTTCGGATGTACGGCCAAAATCGAAATCCTGAACACTAAAGAGGTTGTGAAAAACCAGTAGCAATTTCAAGAGGGTTTGGCTTTCTTGGTCAGACAGATGATTTCCAAAGCTGGGCAGTTGCTGACACAGGAGCTCTTGCCGTTCTTGTACAGACAGTTCTTGAAGCTTGGCCAATTTAGCAGGTAGAGCTGTAGATTCCAGCGAATCCACTACTTCTTCAAGCACCTTGTAGACAGTGTCATCTGACAACTGGTCAATGACTACTTCTACTGGGGAAACAGTACCTAGCTCCAGACCAGCAGGCAAATGAGCAGGCAGGCATGTGTTATTTTCAACACCAAGTGCAGAGAAGTCGGTATCTGATTCACAGAGTTGTTCAGGCACATTTACCCCATATTCCTTCAGCTTATCTGATGGTTCAAACAGCCAGCTTCGATTGGTTTTGGGCACAGTTGAACAGTCATCAGCAACTGTAATCCGATTGATCTTCACCTTGGCTGGTTTGTAGGTGCCACTGTTTATGCAGAGTGGTCGATCCAAAGTAACCAACTTAGAACTGCGGCTATTGATGAACTGGGTGTTCAGAGTGACGCCGTTTGGTACTTGAATGTTGATGCCTAACGCCTCAGCGCATACATGGGCCGGAAAAAAGGGTTGGGGGTAGTCAAAATCCGAAAATTTGGGGGTGGGCCTGCCGGTTTGGGGGGGTCGCGGCGATTTTGGTGGGTGGGGCCAGCAAAAAAAGTGGGCTTCTGGGGGGGGGGGGGGGTGTTTTGGGGGGGTCGAGCCCAAGTTAGGGGTGGGCAACCCCCCCGGACCCCCCCCGGCCCATGTATGCCTCAGCGTAGTCAGAACCTAGCAAAAATGGATCAGCTTCTTCAGACTCAGTGAACAGTATAGGCGCCTTAATTTTTCTTGTTGGGTTCTGTGACAGACACAGCTCAGCTTCGAAGACACCATCCACTCTAAGCGGTGAGTCATCGCAGTTTATCAGATGCACATCTGGTTGTTGCACACTGCTAGCTACAAACTCCTTTGTCCAGTGGTTGACCATGGCTACTTGGTGCAGCGTGGCAAAGGACATAAGAGAGCACTGAGCACCAGAATCTATTTGAGCATCAACATCAACATTGTTGATGCAGACTTTAACCAACAACTTCGGCCCCAGTGCAACTCTAGCTGAAGGTGCCTTGCTGTTTGAATCTTCTGCCGTCTTGATGGAAATGCTGTGTGGTGATGCTTCAGCTTCACTGGTCAAACGCGAGGCCATGCTGGAACGCCAGTTAGAATCTGGGGTGTTCAGGTCGGCTTGCTGCTGTAGTAGTATTAGTATGTAGTAGTACCCTAGACCGCGTTTTGGACTAGTCTGAGACAGTAGAAGTCCAAAACACGGTCTAGTGCGTCATGTACTATACTACTCGTACGAGTATGAGACCAAAGCTGATTTATCTATACAATAGCTGTCTGGGATTGAAATTTAGTCAACAACTGGGCAATGATAGCAGAGTATCTCAATCTGGGGGTTAGTCAACTATCGCCAACCGGTCCTAAACGAACGTCGATTTATTATTAAACTAATTCACACTGTGCTAGATTAACGTTTAAAATGATCAACGCACTGACCGAGTTACAGACGGCTATATCGGTACATACTAGTATGAGACCGAAGCCAAATTGACCACGCTATTGTGTCCGGGACCGGTCCTAAACAGCCGACAACGAAAGTAAATAGGTTAAAATTTATTTTGTTAACAGTTAACTTTTAAATGTTAAATGTTAACAGTGTTCCCGACTGTCGCCCGTCTATGTACGTGCAGCCTACGTACGTACAGAATGGCGCCTCTTCTCCGTTTATAAAACGGGTCTACCAACGGCTATCTTTTTCTTCCCTGCGCGCTGACATATTTGCTGTCCGGGATCGAAATTTAGTCAGCAACTGGGTAATGATAGTAGAGTAGCTCGTTCCGCCGGAGTCAACTATCGGCGACCGGTCCTAAACGAACGTCGATTTATTATTTAACTAATTCAAATCGTACTAGTAGATTAACGTTTAAAATGATCAACGCACTGACCGAGTTACAGACGGTATGTCTGTTGTATGTACAGCCCGGCGCCTCTTCTACGTTAGAAAAAAAAACGAGCCATTAAATTCTCGACAGCGATCGGTGAAACAGGCTCTAGTTTGAAATTGAAATTCTTCATCGACTATTCTAGCCAAAGCTCTGGATACATTTTTGCCAGAAAGCGATCGAAGCGGGGCCACGGCCGCCAGCTTGCTGAACGCGTCCATAACCACTAGCGCGTAGGGAAACTGCGATTTCGTTCTGACGCCCAGGTACCAAACGTCGGCCGCGACCATTTGACCTGGGGCGGAGACTTGTATGGGACGATCGAAAATCGGTCGTTTCGGTGCTCGTTTGTGATGACTGTAGCTCGGTTGAGTAGAGAGAAATTTCTTCACATCCTCCAGTCTAACGCTGGAATCGCGCTTTTTCGCCTCCGCCCACAGTTTTACCGGTGTCGTAAACCCGACAGTCTTGTCCGTCCACAATCGGGAGAGTAGGCGGTGAACGCGAGCGTACATAACTACACTACTACTACTACAGTATACTGTCACTGATAAAACAACGACTATTTATAGGTGATGGATAAAGAGCTACTCCTAATCAAAAGTATCTCCTATGTCCGCGAGTTTTTGGAAAAGATCTTCCAAGACCGTTTTCACCAATGTCCATCTCTGTTCGAAAGTGTCCTGTCAAAGAACATTGATGAAAAATTGCGCCAGTTTTTCGATGATATATGCGATCAACGTTTCGCGACATTCTGCCAGTGTATCGGTTGGAACAGATGGACTGGAGAGGGAGAGGACACTTTTCTCGATGCTATGACATCCGCGCTAAACGCCGGTGGCTGGCACAGAGTGAGGAGACCGATTCTAAAGGATTCGTCCAAAATTTACGATGATCTCCTCCTTCGGTGGAGGTCTAGTTTATCCATAACGGTTCCGATCCAATACAAACCGCATCGCGAGGCGCGCGCGAGGGAACTCGTGGGCGCGCTGACCAGACAACTCGTAGCCCACAATTTCGGTCTTACAACGTTGGCTCCGGCTCATTGCAAGCCGTATTGGATCAGTTCGAATGAAATGCTGAACTTTTTTGAAAAAACTGATTCGATTTTCAACAAAATGACCGAGTTGGATAAACGCTATTTCACCAAACTGGCAGATGAAATGAAAGTGCTACCGGTGGAGTTAGTGGAGATTAACGCGGATGATCTACCTTTCCACTGGCCCGACCCGTTCCATCTCACCAGCGTCATCGATTCTCAGAAAAGTTTCGATAGAACTTTCGAGCTGTTGGAGCCGTACTACTATCAGTTCCTGAAAACCGAAGTCGATTTCGAACTTTGTCTGATCTATTTGTTCCAGTTCGATGACAGAGTACATTTTATCAATGACTACTAGGTTAGTCCCATCAGTGTTTGATTTTGCTATGTGGCGAACGGTGGCTATGGAGGTCGGAGTACTTTTGGAACGATGGTGGAGGGAGATCGCATCGACGTTAGCCTATACTGCGCTGGTTTTGCTGATTTTGGGAAATGGTAGCGGTCAACAGCGATCTATGAGAACGACGTGCGTTATCAAAGCTATGGAAGAATTGGCCTACAAACATTGTCCCGACTATCTACTGCTCTACCACTCTCACAGCGGCAGCGGCGATAGAGTATACTGGGAAGAAACAGAGCTACTGGAGTTTAAAACAACGATGAAATATTTGTTAGATCCGAATAGCGTTTGCTCTTCTGCCGCACACTGTAATGCCACCTACAAGTTCTATTATCTTCAATTCGTGTTCATTATGAATGGAACTGAAATTCATAGCATCTACTTTCAAGACTATCTAATTCCAACCTCCGATGTTATACGATTGTACTATTACACCATTGGAATATAAAGTAATGAAATGACAGAATTTTTACTCATCCTTAGCCAAATACCAGGTTTTAAACTCTTCACGCCATTTGCTATCGATATGAAGACGGGTCAGAGGATCGTGATCGGTAAAAAAATTCAAAACGCTATAGATCAATGACGATAGTCTTCCAGCGGTTAGCTTCAAGCGGGACACTAGCTCCTGGAACGCATTCATCACGTCCACACGCGGAGTGCACTCTAAATACTCTTCCAAATAGGTATTCAGTCGCTCTTCTCTATCCATCATAAGGCACACATCGTGAGCCTGTTGATTGGGAGCAAAACGATCGTCTCGACAGCCATCGCATCGCCGGTTCGTAACTTCTCTCACACACAGGCTCTGACGGACGGCTTCAAAAAACAGAATTTTCAAATCGACTTCATCCTCGACCATGGTCTTCTGATCATCATCATCATTGTCTGCGATAGCGTTCGAAGAAGAAGAATAGTTCATCCCAGCCAATGCTCGAATCTCACCACAGATCAGCGCTGAAAACGATGAGGAGAATGACGCTTGAATTCGCGATCGGTCTATTTAAGCGACTAGAGAGTAATCAATCATCAATCCTGACAGGTTAATTGTTAGGTCGACCTATTTAAACGCTGCAGCGATCTGCGGATATCAGTCTATCTCTCTGTTCGATTCTGTAGCTGTCTCTCACTCTCTCCAGTTACAAATTCTGTAGCTAGCTACTACAACAATGGCTACTACTACTACTACTACTACTACTACTACTACTGACAGCAGCAGAAAACGTAAACAGATGACAGCTCCCAAACCTTTGGCTATGGCTAAAAAGAACCGGTCCAGAGAAGACGATCCGATTCAGGATGAAGAAGTCGTGCAGCTGACCAAACAGTACTGGCCCGAAATTCGAACCAAAGAAAGACACTATCGAACAGTGGATGTCTACAATTTTCGAACCACCTCCCTAACACCCGGTCTAATCTCTAAACTGTTGAATCGCGTCTACCAGCGACAGAGTTCCTACGGAGGTCGCGGTCGAGTTTTCAAAGTGAACATTCGCGCCGGGATGATACTGTTCGATAGAGTCACAAACAACATTTACTTCTGCCATCCGGGAGCTAACACCGCTCTGCTGGACAGACCTATCATCATTCACAAACCGAGTGACATCGATGTTGCTGTGGAGAATACTTCTAGAAAGGATTTCCGAGAGCATCTGTTACAGCAGGTTCCCAACTCGCGCTACGTCTACTTTCAATCTACTAGCGTTCAGTTCGTCGTCACACCGTTGCAAAGTTTTCCATTGCGCGGAGCCTTGTCAGCCAACGATTTTCCCGATAGTCTAACCAAACGCAAAGACTTGTACTGTTTCGTCACCAACAGTCATGGGAAGAACCTACTCAATGATGGCCTATGTCTATTTCGATGTTTGGCGGTGTTCCTGACCAAAAAACATCCGCAGAAGTGCGAATCAGAGGCTAAGCGATTGGTTCGCATTTACTGTGAAAACCGTCGGATTTCAACCGCCAACTTTCGCGGAGTGTCTATCGGAGAATTGGAGCTGGTCGAAGATCTGTTCGATTTGGGCATAAAAGTCTATACTATAGATCCCCGCGATGGAAAATACGCATTGACCCGACAACCTCAGTTGGGTAAAACGAAAGGTGTCTGTCAGGTGTTGGTGTTCAAGAATCGTCATTTTTGCCTGATCAAACCGGGAGAGGAAGACAAATTCTTGGGTGGATTTCAGTGTAACGAATGCACCAAGTTTTTCCGACGCAATCGCGATCGACTCTGGCACGAACAGCAGTGTAAAGGTGGTTCGCGAACCGTGGTCAAATCCGGTCAATACCGACAACAATCGAGCATCGCAGAAGAATTGGAAAAGGTCGGAGTGGCGGTAAACGATCCATCACACATTTTTCAACCATACTTCATCGTATTCGATGCAGAATCTAAAATGGAAAAGCTGGAGAACGCGTTTACCACAAAAACTGTCTATGAATATCAGCACAAACCATTGGTACTTTGCGCCGCAACCAACCTACCCAATGAACGGGTTAGACTTTTCATAAATCGGTCGGTGGGTGGAGAGGAAGAAGAAGAAGGTAATCAGTATTTGAGAGAATTTTTTGAACAAGTGGAAGAATGGAGAATGAAATCGCGAGAGTTGAACTGTCAACATGCTGGTTATTTGTTGACTACATTGGATGATATCGTGCACATGTTGCAAGGTGTACAGTCGCAAGAACAGTATGTCGCGCATGTGAAACGATTAAAGAAGAAGCTCATCGGCTATTTGAGCCAAATAAACTTGATCTCTTTCAACGGACGATCCTACGACATTCCGCTGATGCGCGATCATCTGCTACCGTTGTTGGAGCAGTACAACTGCAATTTCGTCGCCATCGATGATAGTGATGACGATGACGATGATGATGATGAATTGAAGGAAGATGAAGATCCAACCGCTTTGTGGACTCGAGACGATGGCATAAACTTCATCTTGAAACAGGGAGCCAGCAGATACGACGCGTTGCTGACCGATAAACTGCGTGTACTGGATGTTCTCAACTATACGGGTGGTCAATCGCTGAGTTTGCGAGATTTCGTGGCCAGCTTCTCTACAACAGCGAATAATGGAACCAATGCCCAAATGGAAAAAATAGACAAGGCGTGGTTTCCTTATGAGGTGTTGAAACGGATCGACAATGTCGATGATCTGCGCAATTTTGGAATCCCTAACATAGAGGACTTTCTGAGCGATATGACCTCTAAGAACACGTTGGGCAACACCGATGAAGAAATAGAACAGAACTATAGAGAATTTGTCAGACTCTGGATAGAGTCCGGGTGTCGCAGTTTGTACGACTGGTTGATGGAGTACGTGAAAATCGACTGTCTGTGTATGGTTCCCGCTTTGGAAACGTTGCTGCAAAAGTGGAGAGAGTATGGAGTGGACCTGTTCTCCAATCACTGCACCATACAATCTGCTATGGTCCCGGTGTTGTTGAAGTATGCTCCTCACAACGTTCACTTTATGGTACGGGACGAAGAAACTTTACACCTGTTGAGAGAGAAGGGTATAACTGGTGGATTGGCGATGATTTTTACGCGTCATCAAGAGGCGGACGTCACCAGAATGAATCCTTACACCAATACTAAAACCGTATTCGTGGAGAGTTTAGATGCAAACAGTCAGTATTTGGCGGCGTTGGCTTCGGAAATGCCCGTCGGACCATACCTGGTACGCAGAAAAGAAAGGATGTTCGCACCGGAGCTCATGGGTGAAAAACGCGCTACTACAGCCATCCAATGGTTAGACTGGGAGGCAGAGCGCAGTGGTCGATACATTAGACATAAGCTGAACGGAGGTGAACCGGTCTTCTACCATGGCAGGCAGATGCATCCTGATGGTTACTCTGCCGAAATGGACACCATTTATGAGTATGATGGTTGTCACACTCACGGTTGTACCAGTTCCGAATGTCCAGTGAGTCGGTTGAAGGATGAGGAGATCAGTCCGGTGACAGGTAAAAACTATGGAACGATGAAAGCTGAAACCGAGAAGAGAAATGAAGTCTGGGAGAGCAATCACAATCGTCTGGTGGTGATGAGAGAATGCGATTTTAAACGATTGCTCGGCACTCACATTCAACTGAAACAGTTCGTCCGAGATTGGATGTTAGGACCGCAACGGTTCGGTGCGAACCCGCGAACACTGTCAGAAATGGAGATAATCCATCTGATTCAAAACGGCGGCGTTTTTGGATTCGCGCTGGTCGATGTAGAATGCGATCCAACGCATCCGAACTATGAAAAACTGAAACTCTTTCCACCCATCATTCGACACATTAACATAAACAGACGAATGGTACCCGACGAAATAGCCGAGATGGGTGAAGCCTACGGAATCGATATGGCTAAAAAACCGCGAAAAAACTTGGTAGCTTGTATGACTGGAAAAGAAGTTCTGATGTACACTCCGCTGTTGCGCTACATATGCCAGATCGGGGTGCGTATCGTGGCGGTGCACAGAGTGATCCAGTTTCAAGGCCATCACTTTCCATTCAAAGCGTTCGAAACAGAAATAGCAGAGATGAGACGGGAGGGCGATCGAGAAAAGAACACTATCGCGAGCAATATCGCAAAACATATGGGCGCTAGCGCGTGGGGAAAATTCGCTTACAACCCCGAAAAACGAAGCGAACATCGTATCGTCGACTCCGATCGGTTAGAACTGCTAGTAAATGGTCCGAACTACAAAAGCCATCTGGAGCTGGGAGAAGAGTTCGCCGAAGTGCAACTACAGCCGAAAGTGTACAAATTCGATATGCCTATTCAGATAGCCGTGGCCGTATTCGGAGCGGCGAAGCTTAACATCCTATGGTTTGTACACAGTTTTCTGCTCAAGTACTTCGACACAGACAAGCTAACGATCTGCGCCACCGACACTGACAGCGTTCTGGTGAGTTGGGCTAGTGAAGAGCCGGAACGCGATCTGGTACTTCCTCATCTGCGCCAACAATACGAGCGAGAAAAGTATAAATTCGTGGTTGATGAGCGGACAGCGGAGGTGGAAGCCTACTCCAAATGTACCCCAGGTTTATTCAAAACAGAAAAGAAAGCAAAAGCTTTTATAGGTCTATCGGCTAAATGCTACATCATGGCCGATGAGACGGGAAATACGGTCAAGCACGCTGCCAAAGGCGTTTCGGTTAGAACGAACAAAAACATTCTGCGCTACAAAGTATTCAAACGTGCGCTCTACGAAAGCGAGCCGGTCGAGTGTACAAACAGGTCGTTCAGTACTGCGCCCATGAAGACCTCCATCTTTACGACCACCAGTCAGCACACGGGACTACAACCGTTTTATGTTAAACGTAAACTGTTGGCACCGGATTTTGTATTTAGCGAACCGTTAGACGAAGAGTTAGAATAAAAAATGGTATCATTCTTGTGAAAACATTATTCGACATTCATTTAACAGATCGTTTTCGTTCAACACTTCATCATAGTTGGTGGTTCGAATAGTTTGGTGCAATTCGTTTTTCCACTCGGTGTCTTCATCCAACTTGGCGTAGCAATCGTTCGTACGAACAAATTCTATTCCTTCCTCAGCTTTTTTCAATTCCAGCACAACGATATCCCACCATTGTCTCATGACCAACCACTGTTCTTCCAATTAAGCCATTTTCAAACGAGATGTCGCTCCGCATTGTTCAAAGGCTTGAGCCATAGCGGTGGGACAGTGCAGTAGTAGATAGTCTCGCCTATACTCTTCCTCCCATCGATCGGGTATGGATAGGCTACAGCTGGGGCAGAGCGAGCTGGCCATCGATTTCAACACATTGCGCAATCGATCTACGTAGAGAATTAGAAAAAGTTTGCGAAACATCTTCTCTTGCGACAGCGTTAACGATGTCATCGCACCGACTGTACAGTAGGCAACTAACCGCTTTCTGCAAATGAAACTTTTTATACACTGAGCGCCGCTACATAGAATAGTCGATTTTTAAATCATTCGTTATACCAGCAGAGAACCTGAACCATTAGAGAACCGTATACAAATAGAGTACATAGCGGGTGCGGTGGAGTAGGTCGGTCTAGTAGCGGTCGACATCTGTCAAAAAGACTGGAGCAGACATTAAAAATAAATATCAGTACCTAGACTAACTAGCTAGCTAGCTAACTGAAGAAACCGATCGGAGGTAGATGACCACCTTATACAGGTATAGTGTGCGAGTGGTACTAGACACTTTTCTGTATATAACAGACAGAAACCCGAATTAATGGCTCGTTGAACTTATCCCGACCTAGGGCTGAAAATGTTTTAGTTTGAGACAAACTTTTTGAAACGATTTCTCAGCGACTTGCATACATGGGTTATATGTACTGTACATTTAGTGCGTAGATTAACTATTTGTCTTAACAATTCGGTCATAACAATAACAGCGTATGAAACGAAATCACACGGGTTCCATTTCAATGACTACCCTGAAAACAGACTAGCCATTTAATTAGAATGTAAACACCAAACTCTATGATGATGCTATGTACTGCGGACAGACAGGCTCTCCCGGTGTTCCACCAGCAAAATCTAATCCGCGTTGAAGAGGGTGCCGACCGGACACCGGTGAATAGTTGAAATTTTGCGGTTGAAATCGAACTAAGCCTTCATATGTTGTACTTTTTGCAGTGCGCTAAACTAGAAAGTGTTGCAAACAAATGGTCATCGCTGCAGGGTAAATAATTCGGTTTTGACAGGTACCGCCTATACCTAAAAAAAGTTGGTTTAGGCTATATTATGCAAAATATTTACGAAAAGATAACGGCTCGTTTTTTTTTCTAACGTAGAAGAGGCGCTGGGCTGTACATACAACAGACATACCGTCTGTAACTCGGTCAGTGCGTTGATCATTTTAAACGTTAATCTACTAGTACGATTTGAATTAGTTAAATAATAAATCGACGTTCGTTTAGGACCGGTCGCCGATAGTTGACTCCGGCGGAACGAGCTACTCTACTATAATTACCCAGTTGCTGACTAAATTTCGATCCCGGACAGCAAATATGTCAGCGCGCAGGGAAGAAAAAGATAGCCGTTGGTAGACCCGTTTTATAAACGGAGAAGAGGCGCCATTCTGTACGTACGTAGGCTGCACGTACATAGACGGGCGACAGTCCGGAACACTGTTGAAAATAAATTTTAACCTATTTACTTTCGTTGTCGGCTGTTTAGGACCGGTCCCGGACACAATAGCGTGGTCAATTTGGCTTCGGTCTCATACTAGTACATACCGATATAGCCGTCTGTAACTCGGTCAGTGCGTTGATCATTTTAAACGTTAATCTAGCACAGTTTGAATTAGTTTAATAATAAATCGACGTTCGTTTAGGACCGGTCCCCGATAGTTGACTTTGACTAACCCCCAGACCGAGATACTCTACTATCATTACCCAGTTGTTGACTAAATTTCGATCCCGGACAGCTATTGTATAGATAAATCAGCTTTGGTCTCATACTAGTACGAGTAGTATAGTACATGACGCACTAGACCGTGTTTTGGACTTCTACTCCTTCTACTCTACTACTGTCTCAGATAGTCCAAAACGCGGTCTAGGGTGTCATGTACTATACTACTGCTGTACTTGACTCTGACGAACTTTGGAAGCACCCTGTGGCCGATCAGAGGACTTTGACCAGCTCTTGACAGTTTCAGAGTTTCTACTGTTAGAACTTGAGCCTTTTAGACCTTGCTTGAGCCTACAATCTTCAGGTTGATGCCGAGGTGGGTGAGGCAGGTGTGGGTGGTTAGGACAGGTTGGCAAGGAGTCTCCCTTCCCTTTAGGGCTAATGGGACCCAGGTTGGGTTTGACTTTACCTCCAGACGAGAGGCCAAAACCTTGTCTACTCATACCTTTAGCACCGCGGAATCCTTTGTCACCTCTGTCCTCAATCAGCTGTTTGCGAAAGGCTTCTCGTTCTTTGAAGTAAGTGACAGTCTGTTGGTAGGACCATTCAGCTTTGACATCTGACTTGAAACGCAGCCAACTGTCATCAAGACCAGCTAAAAAGCGTCCACGCAACCACATATCAAACGCACTGGCTGAAAGATCAGCTCCAAATGCTGAGCGGGCTTCTAGTGCTACAGTTTGCAATCGGTCCGCGTATTCAGACATGGACTCTGCCTTCCTTTGTTTGCATTCCTCTGCCCATTGTAGATACGTTTGGGCAGCAACCAGCAGACGGAAGCGTTCTTTGAGCTTTGTTACTAGCCCCGAGTACAGCTGAAAATCGGCCGTGCCGCGCAACAAATCTAAATAGGCAGCGGCGGCCCCCATTAAGCTAGTTTTTAGCAGCTGTAAACGGTCATCGGAGGTCCAGTCAGCCGTGAGATCCTCAAACTGCCGATGCCACCAACAAAAGTCATCACTATCTGTGCCTGCAAACTTGGTGAGATTTTGCAACACAAACATTTTGTTGGCAGCAACATTTTGACTAGAAATAAGTGACTCACAGAGTCGACGAACTGGATCTTCCACAGGTTGTGGTGCCAGCGGCGTGCTTTGCGCAATAGGCAACCCAACAAAAGCACTGTCAACTCCCGGCTCGGGAATTGGATCAGGTGACTGGCGTTGAGCATCTGGAGTTGGGCTGAAACCTCGACCATCTACACCAGTATCGGGTATTTGGTATCTGTGAAAAACAGGAGTGTCTGCAAAACGAACAGAATTTTGCGGCATGGTATCTGCCAATACAGCACCCGTGGGCAACCTTTGTAGCAACAAATTTACTACCTGTTTGTGAGCAGCTGCGGCATCACGGGTTGCAGCCAATTCGGCCTGTCTGGCAGTGTCTAGTTCTACTTTCAAACCGTCTAACTGCCGCTCAACATCTTGCCGTTGCTGGATTTCGTCATCCAGATATTCGCGGTAGTCACTAACCTTGTGCTCCAACTCGTCCTTTTCTGCTTGGAGAGAGGCACGTTGTCCCTCCTGGTTGTGCAACATGGCACGCAAACGGCTAATCTCTGCCTGGGCAGAGACACAATAATTTAGGGCTTCATCCTTTGTCATGGCATTGACATTCAGTGAGATGTCAAATTCAGCCATTTCGTTTGACAAGGACAAAACAGAAAACAGATGCAGAACAAGAACAACAGAACACAAGAGGAGCACAATACCGAACACGGCAACAGACACACACACACACACATATCAAAAGACTGCACAGGCGACACAATAGAGTAAGACAAGTGGTCGCCTAAAAAAACAAGAGAACAGCAATTGTAATGGCTAGACCCTATGGCTAGGGAAAGCGCAGACTATAGCGAATGCAAGCGGCATTACGCATAAGGCCAACGTGCGCAACAACAGAGGCGGCAAAAGCGAGGCCACCCAAACAGAAAAGACCGAGGAAAACCATCTCGGTGGAACCTCCAACGTAAAGGCACCGGTGGGCGCGGGCACCCTAGACCTTGTGTCCTACAGATATGGAAAGCGACCAGAGAATTAGTTTTACATTTATTCCACACGCGTATAGCCAGCTAGCTAGCCCACCGTCTACACACTACTCACTATACACATGTTTTTGGGCCACGGCCCACACATAGGGTAGACTGGGGTAATTCGGCACAGGGGGGAATTCGGCACAAAATTTTTCATTGGACTATTGCGTTCGAACGAATGCAGCTAGATGAACGGTTAATGCAGTTATATAATGCGTATTATGTGCTGATATTATGTTGAAAATATTAACTCTATCTGCTTAATCAATCGTGAGCTACAGGTCATTGTTTGACACCACCTAAAAAAATCCGATTTTTGAAGCTGAATAAACCTAAAACTACATTAGCTCGGACGGATTAAAAATCTGCAATTAGGTTGGTTTCCTTCAAATATTATTCACTGAAAATTTCACTAAAATCGGTGGAGTAGTTTTTGAGATCCGGCGACCCGCTTTTGGGGGGCAAAATGGCACAAGTAGACACGCAGGTTTTCGCATCATTTTGGAATGGAAAAGCCGTTGGATTACGGTAGTTGAAATCAGTTTTCCCGCAAAAAATCGTTTTTTTTTAAACTTTCGATCAAAAAAGTAGTAGGGAGACAGTTTCAATAGCGGAAAGTAGGTTTTCTTATTCTTTAATGATTGTTTCATGGTTGAAGTCAGTTTTTTCGAACAAAAAATTATTTTTTTAAAACTTTCGTTCAAAAAGTAGTAGGGAGGAAGTTTCGAAAACTGAAAGTAGGTTTTATTTTTCTTTTATGATTGTTTCGTCATTTTAGTTTAATCGGCGGCATTATAAACGAAAGGAACCTAAATATTCAAGTCGGCAGGTGGCGGCGGCTTTGCGTTTGATAAAGAATCGTATGATGACTGTGGCAGAGGCAGCTGAATCGTTTTCGGTCCCTTGTAGGACATTGTACAACCACTTGGGTGACACTCTGACCTACCACAAAATCGGAAGAGGTGCAAATCCGGTGCTCAGTCGCGCAACTGAGCAGGATCTAGTGCAAGGTCTCATTTTTCTCACTGAGTTGGGATGGGGAATTGCCAGAGCAGACTTAGCGGAGATCGTCAAAAACTATCTGGATAGTCAGGGAGATCTGCGCACCTCAAAAATCTTCAAAAATAACCTTCCCGGCCCTGACTTTCTCGCTGGTTTTCTAAATCGGCACCAAGCCACCTTAAGCCAGAAAATCGCAGAAAATCTTCTGGTGCAACGAATCTATGGCGTAAATGCTAATTCGCTGTCTGCTTACTTTGACCGGCTCAAAAAAGTGATTAATGCGGCCGGTTTGTCTGAACGTCCCAGCAACATCCATAACTGCGATGAGACCGGTCTGTCAGGTGATAGGGGATCTAACAAGATCCTGGCCAGAAAGGGAACCAGAAACCCGCTTTCAACTTCTGGTGGGTCTGAGAAAGAAATGTACACGGTGTTGTTTTGCGGAAACGCAGAAGACCAGTATTGTGCACCTTATGTTCTTTTCAAGGCCAAGAACGTTTACAGCAGTTGGGTGAAGGGTGGCCCTGAAGGCTGTGCTTTCCGCTGCACTGAGAATGGTTGGATGGATGAGCCAGCTTTTTTCGAATGGTTTGAGAGTGTCTTTGTCCCATATGCAAAGAAGATCGATCCCGTCAACCCACACATCCTCATCTTTGATGGGCACGTGTCACACATCAGTCTTCGCCTCTGTCTTGCCGCTAAGCAAAACAATATCTACCTGTTTACCTTGCTTGCGCACTCTTCTCACCTCTGCCAGCCTTTAGACGTGGCAGTCTACCAACCACTGAAGGCTGCTTGGGGCAAGATCATCACTGCTTACTATAAGCGCACGCTTTTCAAAAGGATCGCAAAGTCGGACTTCCCACCTTTGCTGAAGGAGCTAGTCGAAGTGCAGAAAGCTGTGAAACCTGAGTACTTGCAGTCGGGTTTTTTCGCTTCCGGAATTTACCCTTTCGACCCTGCCAAGATTTTGGCAAATCCCAAATTGAAGACTGGGGTCCCTTTCCAAGCACCTGAGCAGGGCCCTTCGCATTCTACAGCTCACCAGTTCGACCCGAATCGCAGCAATGAGGAACTGCTTGATCTGCCAGACCAAGCAGATGAGGATAATACACCCCTGTTCGCTGCGCCTGCTTCTGCGCCCATACATTCAGCTTCTGACAATCAGCCGGGCCCCTCTAAGCCAGCTGTGCGCAGAGGTAGACCAAAAGCTCGCCGTTCCTCCACAACGCAAGTTACCCCTTCGAAAGATCGTATTCCTACTCCCCAAAAGCGCATGTCAGAAGCGCTACTGTCAAAAGTATTGCCGAAAGTTAGCGAGTTGTGTGCTGAAAAAAGTGCTGGTCCCAAACGCAAAACCCTGACGAATCTTTTTGGGGAAAATTGGTCACTGAAGCGGATCTAAGGGACGATGAGTTTCGCAAAGTAGCGCAGAAACCAAAGAAATCCAAGAAAGTGAAGAAATATGTGTGCGCGGCGTGCAACCAAACCAGCGGCGCCTACGATTCAGCACAGTAACGTTGGGTTGCCTGTGATTCTTGCGAAAATTGGTTCGATTTGGAGTGTACCCCGATCCCCTTTGAGCAAGACGAGTACGACAGTTTAGACATTGAAAACATCGATTTTATTTGTCCCGGCTGCGAAACTTGATTCTTGTTTTTGTTGCCAAAGTTTGTTGCCAATCTTTAGCTAGTTGGTCGTTGTGTAGTAGTTAAGTTTTTCTTAAAACCCCGCTGACTGTGCCGAATTACCCCGCTGAACCCCTAAAACAGCACAAAATTGCTTCAGTATGCTTAAATATGGCATTTTCTGCCGTGTGCTGAATTGCCCCACTAGTGGGGCAATTCGGCACATGAATAAAATTAAAATAAAGTCCCTTCCCATTAATTGGGGAAGGAACGAACTGGATTTGCACCTCTTCCATAATTTAGCTAAGGATAAAAGAAAAATTCAGGACCAAAAGCCAGGTCGCTGCTGCCGACTTGAAGGGAGATATATAAAAAAAACTTAAAATCGTGTGCCGAATTACCCCGGCTTACCCTACACAAAAAGTCTTATCGGCCCTGGCTTCGGCCACAGCAGGTGTTCCATGTAACGTCTTGGCGACACAGCCACCAACGCAGTTATTAATGTTGGCTTCACACTTTCTATTCCAAGTTTGAGGAAAATTCCATAAAAGACATAAAAAATGAAGAACAGAAGAAAAAACAGTGTGCCGAACTTGGTCACTTTAATTGTTTGCAGTACCCGACTCCGTTGTTTCTTTTTGATGAGACTCGACCGATCGATCGGCCTTTGCGTGCTCTTTCAAATGAGGCTAGGAGCTAAAAGACCCATCTGCTCAAACTAAAGCTGCAAGTAAATTCCTGGTGTTTAAAACCTGTTGTATGTATCCGACAGAATGTAATTCACGAAAAATTTCTGTGTACACAATACTCATACAGAAACGGATTTGTGGTATTTACAACCATGGTTTTAGCTTTCATTGAATTGGCAGACAGGCAAATATGTTACTGCCAGGTACCAACAGATTCATTTTGGAACCTGTGAAAACGACAACTGGACTCGATGCATCTGGTCGTGTGTGTTGTATGACAGTGCCTGGATAAAGAGCAGGCCAGTAAACCCTATTCACATTTCCACAGAGGACCGAAGAAGCCAGGAAATCATTGAACCAACATTTATATCGGTGTACGAGACTTTAGTTAGAGCTTCACTGTATGTCTGCGTTACAGCTCCATTGCTGTACTATGCTAATTGGATAGAGCTGATTAGGTTCATAGAACTCTGGATTTACAATGGAGCAATCAAAATCCAAATGTATATAATGCATGTTGCAACTGAAGTTGAGATCATCCTTAATTTGTACAGAAAATTTGATCATGTGAATGTGCAATACTGGAATTTTCTTCCTGACGAAATTACGCCTGATATAAACGAGCAATTAAAGCTTGCGGGTGAAGAAATTGTGTTCAATGATTGCGCGTTTACTGCTCAGCAAATATCAACTTATATTGCTCTTGTGAGTCATGATGAGGTTATGTTTCCCTCTGCAAGTCATACAGATTTGTGGTCAGCTTTGCAATTTGTCAGGACGGAAAATGAGAATGCTGCTGCCTTTTCAATTATGAGTCAGCTAACATACGTTAAACCACAGAGCACAGACAAGCTGCAACCACAACAAACGCTAAAGCATATAAACTTCACTACCTACAGTGATGTTATTTCAACACTGCCGATGTTTTTCGACCCAAAACTGATACTAATATCTGGAGAATTTGATTATGTGCGGACTGTACATGAGGTACAGACCTTGCCCAACAGACACATAGCAAAAGTACATGATAAAAGCATTGTCACATATCACGTATGCGGTTGCACACCAGGAAACAGATTCAAACACAGAACAAGTAAGAAATTGACAATGTGAACAAGTACAGGCCATTCAGAATTCACACAGTTTCTGTTTTATGCAAAAATGATCGATTCTCTTAAACCCTTTCATCTCTAGCTACCATACATATCATAGACATACTGTACATGACATGTAGTATGGTAGCCAAGTTGCAAGACTGCAAGTGACGTATTTTCACTTCTGTTCTTTTTTGTTAAAAAATTAGTATTGTTACAATACCGAAATTTCCGTTTGACTATGACTACCGCTGGTTTGAGTACAATACCCAACTAGTCAAATTTGACTATATCGTAGTCAAACAATTTGACTATGATGAGCACTGGTTTGACTACTTTTTCATAATTTGCGAATTTGAAGTCAATTTGGTAGTCATTTTTCTTGGAAATTTTCCGATTTTTTAATGTAATTTAATATAAATTGGGTCCCCCCAATCGGCCTTTGAACTGTCTTGAGCTTATGATAAGCTCACCAAATACCAAGAACGAAGCTATTTTTATGTAAAGTGTTAGAAAGATCGTTTTTCCAATTTTCGCGGTTATTTACCCCTATAAATTTTCAAAGAAAGGAATAATTTT